>JANAVB010026280.1:0-67922 GCA_029216955.1 Iris pallida
GCTAAGTTCTTAAAGTCCAAAATGCGCCTTCGGTGACTCTTGTGTTTAAGTAGCACAATAGGCCTCTATCGAGTGGCACCTAGTGGTATATGCGTAGTGGGCTTTGAGTAGATCACAACCACATATTGGGTCGAATGTACTGAGTCAAGGTTGAGGCTCTAAGGAGAGTCGGGAAGTATACCGGTATTACGGTAAGGGTTATAGCTAGGCCTTTATCCTGACAGTCGTACCATAAAATAGAGTACAAGGGGACGTGTTTGAGTGGGACATGATATACCTAGATGAAGGTGAACTCGTCTAGATCTTGCATATGAAATTTGTTGGAAGGTAACAATTGGTCTCGTGCTCCGAATATTAATGACACGGCCGGGGACACAAAATGATCTAAATGGAAAGTGGGAGTTCATAGGGCATTAATTATCATCCTAGTGGAAATCATTCTAGTCAATCGGTAATCTTCGAATCCTAAAATTTTAGAAAGCTTATGGTCTACCCACCTTAGAAGTTAGGACAGGATTTTAGGAATAATGAGGTTAGAGGGTTCCCAAAATCTGAATACTGTACCTCGACTCTGTTAATAGAGAATAAGGCACGGCGTTACAGGATACCGTAGATATAAGTCAAGTCAAGGATCGTTCCTCAATAAATGAAAAAATGAGTGCGTGTGCAATGACACATGGCCGATAAGATAGAGGGGCATACACATCCATGGTATACAAGAGTTACCGACAGGGTAACCAACTCTAAGGCAAAAGGATTCTAACGGTTGGGTCGTGAACTTCTATTAGTGTCGAACCTGCCAGACTATTGTCACAAGGGTTCTAGTTGAAACAAGCTTCAAAATTGATTTGAGCTCACAACATTTGGTCTCTGGAGAATAGGTAGTCTCCTAGGTTGGCATTTGGTCCAGAGGAATCCTAATCATCCTCGGACTCCAATGACCAGAAGATCAAGATAGTCGATCTAGTGTCGAAGGGAGGACGAGTAACTCAAGGCAAAGTTCTAGTCACCTGGCTGGCCAATGGTAGTTACCCTTGTGTATACAACTATCATAACCATGAGAATACTCTGTATCTATCCATTAATTACGAGCTTTCGTCTTTCTATTCGGTGAAAAACAAAACGATAAAGAGTTCAAGAGAGATGTCACTGAATACAATTACGTGATTCAAGGCGAATGTATAATTCAAGAGGAATTGTCAATCAGTCTTGGATGAGATCCTAGATACATCTACATCTCAGTCCACGTAGGATAATTATATGAAGAGCGAACCAAATGCATCATGGTTGATCAGACCGTAATACAATAATTCTGTTTAGACAATATGTTAGCGGGCATCCCCATTAAACATCTGTTTTGAATCAAGCTCGATAAGAGAGTAAGCTTGCAAAAACTAGGCTGTAATAGCAGCATTGGTCAAGATATTCAAAATACAAGTATGCGAGATTTTTGGAAAGGAGGCACAAGTAGTTCGAGTTTTGAGGGAATCAAAGCCTTACCTGGTGTCATTGCTTATACAGTCATCCTACTATCTTCCTATCAATAAGGCCTTGGTCGACTAATGGGTTATGGAAAAAGAAAAATTTATTCTGGGTAAACCAATTAATATCAGTCAACTACTTCGTCAATAGATCACAAAGACCATAGAAAGCTAGGTCGGGGGACACGCTATCCAGCTTACAGAACTTTTACTAGTATTGGTTTTATGGGACACATAGGGCGTCTTTCTATTCCCTATAGTATCCTAAACTGGTAATCACGTCTGAAATCGTTTCACCGAAAATTATGCCTCGTCTATATAATCTGGCTATGACAAACTCTTGGTTCCGTGATTCAGAGGTGATACGCTATCAGGTACTCTACCTCGTATTGACATAAGGGTATCTAAGATCTAAAGAAGTCAACGAGTACATAGTTTCTGCAATGTTCCATAGACTATAATTCTTCGAAACGATTTCAATTCTATGGGTTGTGCCTCGCCAGTGCGCTGCTGGCTGCAGTGAACCCACATTCTCCACTCTCAAATAATTGATGACAGTGCGTTGCTGTCTAAACTTTATGGGTTAGCTAATATTTATCTAAATATAATCGTAAAAATTTATGAGCTTCTAAAGATTCAAACAAGTTGACTAAAAATAGAGCGTAGGTATTTGTCCTATTAATCACAACATTTAAAATAAAAGATTTAATCATAGAGGAAATAATTAAAGACGAAAGAAATACAAACACTCAAGTATCTATTTCATAAGCATTTCAAATTGCTGAGGGAAACTTTAAATCGAATCTAACTCGGGGTTCATACAGGAATACCATAATAAGGAATTATAAACCAACTCCTTACAGCAAAATAGAATTTAAAACAGGTAATTCTAAATTATGATATAATATTTATATCTAAAAAGAAAATTGAACTATTTATCAATATCAACGCCTTAATTCTAGGCAAGCCTAACATACCAAGCGAATAGTATACTCGCATTGGATCACATTGTCATATCAAAAGTAATAGTGTACCTATAGGGATCTAGCAAGTTATCTAAATTGCATGGCCTATCTAATAACCTTAACTACCCATTCGGTCGATTTGAACAAGGGACTCCTAGTCCTAGTCATTTTTAAAATCGTTTTAATCCTAGTTGTGAATGAGCATCTCCTGAGCGCAGGCTCGCAATAGTACGACTAACGTACCATCACGAGTTCGTAATCTTTTGCGAAAACTGACCTGCATGGGCCACCACAAAAACTTGTCACGACCCGCACCCGCTTTTTCGGATACGAGACGTGTCCAAGCCAGCCTACGCCGCAGAGTCGGCGGTAGAACGCTGTCAAGCCCGTAAGAAATAAATGCTTAAATACAACATCTGCTGCTCATTCACATTTCTAAATTTATTACAATAGTTACAACATTTATAATTAAAGGAAATATATTTTACAATTAATGAAATGATACAATGGCTATCAATTTTTAGGTTGGCCTCAGCATACCCAAATCTTTCCAGTGCTAAGAATGATCGCGGCTAAACCTGAAAAATAATGGTTTCTAGTCAGGAATGGAACAAGTACACAAACCGACGACAAAACAAAAACATAGTAGAATTAACAAGACATGAAAATAGCATATGGAATATGAAAGCTAGTAAGAAAACTGATGACATCGCACGGTAGAGAAGTAACAAGGAAAAACTAATAAAGACATCTATCTAGGTTGTGTGAAATATCCGTTTCGACATGTGGACGGCTAGGGGGTAAATAAGGCACACTGCACGTGTCGTGCACAGCGGCTAGCATTCACGAGAGACAATGTGATAGTTCTGGGTAGTCCACATGTTTACTAAGATATTTCCCCTCCCGACTACTCCGTGTGACGAGCGTGTCAACAAGCAGCAAGATATATGTATAGACATGAAATGAGAAGACTACTATGAATCAAAAGCAATCAGAAAGTGCACTTGCCTGAGGTCCTTAGCTGGTGAAACCAAAATACCATACCACTCAATGAGCCACAATCAGTCAACACATGTAGAAGTCTCCGGATGCTGAAATAAACAGTACTAACATTCTCAGAATAGTCAAATTAGCTAGAATTGCCTGTCCTTAAGTCCAATTCTGGACACAGGGGCAAAACGGTAATTTCGGGCAAAATGATGTCCGCCGTTGGACCCGCTTTGCATCGAAAAGTGTGCCAGAGTCAATGGTCTCTAAAGTCGTCAAACTACATGTCTATAGATCCGGTTTTTCGATATGAACCCAACCGTATGTCCAGAGTTGGATTCCGACGGGCCGTGCACAAAATCGCCCGTTGAGTGGAATTGCGGGGCCCGCAAACGGTAATTTTATCAACAGTCTCAGAATCGGAGAAAACTTGGCATGCAGGACCAGAAAAATGATATGATCCTGCTGGCACAAGTTTCGTCTCGATCTGACGAGCATACACAAAATAATTGGAGAATTTGTAAAGTGCACGATACGGTGAATTTCGATGGATACGCATCAAATTCGTCGCGCACACGCGACCAATTTAAATTCCGTCAAAGCCCACACGACCACGAAGCCGTTACGTAGCTTTCGATGCCTTCAGTTCGCGACCACGTCGCCTGGTTTGGCGGGACGCACGTCGTGTGGAACAATTTTCTAGTTTTGAAAACAGATTTTTGGAAAACTTTAGGATTCGATTTCTCGACGCGTAGTTGACGATTTTTGAATCCACAAAAAGGACCGTGAAGCCCTATATGTTGGGTTTAATTTCTATTCAGAAAGTTTCCTGATTCGAAGGATAGATTGGTGGGAAGTTCGACATGAAGTTGGGTGTTTGGGACTGCTCTGTGAACTGTTCAAGACTAGTTTTTTGGCAAAGTTCGTGTTCGTTTTATGATGCGTATGTCGCAGAACAAATCGAAATATTTAAAGGAAATTGAAGTTGGTTATATTATGGTCGTACCTGAGCAAATGGTTCGACGTTTCATCTACCGAGGAGGGAGAAATCACGTCGCGAAGTTGTCTCTGCGGCTGTTGTCACTGCTGTCGTTTCAGATTGCGTGCGCGCACCCGTGCGGCCGTGGCCGCGCGCGGCGGCGCCGACGGCCGGCGACCCAGGCGGCGCACGTGCAGGGGTTGGGGTTGCCTAGGCTTGCGTGGTGGTGGCGCGGGTTTCAGAGTTAGGGTTTTTTACTCCTTTCGCTTGAAATCGCTATATATAAAAAACATATATATATATATATATAATTATATATATATATATATATATTACACAGGTTTTACTGTGCTCGGGGTTCTCTTTGCTTGCTGGCCCGGGGAATAGCAGGCCTGCCTGGCCGGTTTGGTGCTGCTCTTAATAATTCTATTTTATCAAAAGCAATGCAATTAAGGAGCAAGAAGGCATATAGATTCTAAGATCTTAAATTTTCAAGGTGTTTTTCGGAAAAATAACTTAATACTCATTTTGCCCCTTAATAGATTATAGTAAATTCTACAACCTTATGGAACTGTACTGTGCGTTAACTGGAACTTGGCCACATGCAATGCACCTGCAACTTGGAAAAGTTGGAGAGTATTTTGGGAAATAGGAAAAGGGCATGATAACACCCATTACCCACTCTTCTAAGTTCCAATAATCTAATTTCAGCATAACCAGCCAACATCCATATCTCTATAAGCTTAAGACATGTTGCCATGCCTTTTTGCATAACATCACTGCCTATATTTGCAAAACCTCAGGCCACTATAATATTAAAATTCATCTTACACTTCAAATATAAAACTAAGTCTTACATGCTATTAGTTGATGCATCTTTAGTAGTGTTATGGATAATAACTGAAAATTGTCATTGACCTCTAGAACGCCCTTTATCTATAATATAAAGCACAGTAGGTTTTTGGTCCGACCCATGTGCTTTGGTTCAACGATGATGAAAGGACTAAATTGCCCCTCTCTATAAGAGAGGAGGAGGTCCCATGTTGGTGCGGAGCAACCGGTTCTCCCAAAAATCATTAATCTAACTATCTAGTTAATTATTCATAAATCATAAAATCACCATTTAAATCCAATAAAAAAAAATAAAAATTTTTCAGTATTTCTGGGAAGGGGAGCTACAACTGGAACTTAACCCTGAGAGTTATAGACTCGACCATACTAAATAAATTTGACTTTCATGCCCTAGCACGAATTGACATTGATTGTTACCTTGACTGAATGATTGATCATGCGTTCCAAGTTGGAACTAAAGAGACTGGCTAGTCGTCTTATTGAAATTGAATGACACGTTCATATTTACATGAACCATTGCAATCGACTAGCCGATCCCGAACATTGGTATATGGACACGTGCAGACTTCAATTTATTTTCTACAAAAGCAACATGTGTACCTTATGGTCAAGGCATGATTATTCTGTGGCTAGATTTGATTGTTGCATTACGCTATGTAAGACCTACAACCTAACCGCACGGGCATCATTATAGAGTTATTCATATCATACCTTGTACGAAAATACTCATTCTGAATGACCATGATCCACGACATGGGATTTCACTTAACATAGGGACTACTAAGTTAAATAAAATAACGATTGCATGGAGAGAATGGATTTCCGAGTTCTTATATGGCAGCCATCCTTGGAACAATTATTGTTCCGACATGCCGGCTGGTTCCCACAGATACTACAAATCTGCCACACGGGCAGGGAGCGGTATCTACTTATATTATTTATTGTATATTGACGATGGGTGTCCCACTGGGACTCGTCTAATTCTTGACTGGCGCAACTAATTATTGGGTAGACTAGCCTTTCTTGTACATAGTAAGAACTGAGGAATCCTTATTGCATATTTCCAAGACAACTTGGAACTTACAGTTAGCAAGCCGTAGTAGTTGTACTGCCGTTTAAATTGATTCGTTTGTATACTGTACCTACTCTGTTAACTACTGAAATGATCAGAATGTCAGGACATGACGGGTCAACTTCTGTTCTTGTTTGGTTGGAAAGTTGGTTTGAAGTGTCGTGATGTTGTGTGAATCCCAGTTGTCACCCTCACTTTTCCAAGATAGGGGTAAAATGGTAATTTTCCATTTTAGAATATTTTTGGGAATTTTATTTCATGAATATTAATATTTAAATTATAGGAGTCGGGTTCAAATTTTATCGTATTCCGACTTAATTCGGGACTCCGGGAAAATTTTGACTTGAGTTGTGATTAGCACATTAATTAGCCATGGCCCACCAAACTTGATATTTAGGTTTAGGAGTTTGGACTAATCCCACATGAGTGTTTAGGCTTAAGTATGATTTTTATTTAGCCTAAACTAACTCCCAAAACCAAATTAGGAAGCTAACTTAGCATAGAAGTAAAGGGAGGGCAAACTTGTAAATAGCAAGTGCCCCCAAACCCCCTTATTAGGGCTGTCCACTTCTTCCCTCTTTCCTTCTTCCCACTTTAAATTTTCTTCTTCTCCAAGTTCTTTCCAAAAGGAAGAAAATAAATCCTTGGATTTCATCTCCACGTAAAGCTTTTCTTCCCGTTTTTCTTCCATCGATCTCTTCCTCTATCCCAAGTAGTGATTCTCCAAACTTTTGGGAGCAAGAAGTGAAGTGGGTGTGTCCTAAACAATTCTTTGTGTCGGAGCCGTGTCGGAGAAATTTTTCATTGGGAATCCATCTTCCGATAGGTACAACCTATTCTCTAATTCATTCTTTTCATCATGATAACTAGATTGGACCCCGTAGGATTGATCACCGTGTTTGTGTCCCTATTCGTGTCAAGTTTGAGTCCATTTGGTGTGTCCTAGGAGAAGTTGTGATTTGTGATTGTGTCCTTGAGTTTTCCCAAAATTTGGACACTTTTAGAATAATTAGATTTGTGTCTAAGTGGGTTAGGCACTTTAATTCATTTGTATTAGTGTTATGTGGAGTGTAATATTCATATTTAGTGTGTGTGTGTGTGTTTTTATGTGTATATATAGAGAGTGTCTATATATATATATATATATATAATATTATATATATACATATATGTGTGTTTTCATATATATATATATATGTAGTGTGTGTGTCTCTATGTATATGTGTGTGTGTGTGTGTGGGTGTGTGTGTTTGTGTGTGTGTGTGTGTGTAGAGTGTGGGATTGAGAGAATGAGAGAGTTTGAGTTTGAGTTTGAGAGAGTAGAGTTAGAGATTGATTGAGAGTATTAGACAGTTAGAGAGGAGAGTTAGAGAGTTAGAGAGAGTGAGAGATTGAGAAAATGAGAGAGGGGATTACCTGCTGTTGAACAATAGGGCAGTAGCAAATACTGCTGCTGTTAGCAGCAGTTGTAATAGCCACAAAACAGGCCTTAGCAGTCCCATATATTCAGCCTACATGACAGTCCCAAACTAGCCTATTCCAGCCCCCAATTCCAGCTCTACATGACAGCCATTCAAGCCATTAATTATCCCCAAACTGTCCCATACATTCAGCCCTTAAGCACCCCTATAAACTTGTCCTTAACAGTCCAAAACCAGCCTATATCAACCCATAAATCAGTCCCTAACGCCACATAGGACAGCCCCAAACCTGTCACATTTAGCCCCCAAATGTAAGCCCCCTGAATTTCCTGAATTATTTTTTCGAATTTTCTAATGAATTATTTTCAATAATTCATTTCTATACAATTAATTTTTGATCATTAATGCTCTTTATCGTGATTTGGATTTCTAGAGCATCAGGGATGCCAGTCTCTGAAAACTTTCTTCTTGAAGTTTGAAGTAGACGAGATTACCTTCACGTCGATATATTATGTCCCATCCAAACTCGTTCTCTTGTGCTCCTTTTGTATCGCGCAAGTTCGGGTCAATTTAGACCATTTAAATTATTAATTTATTTTCCACTCTTTTCCTTGATCCCTATAAGCACGTTACCGTGGCTTTTAATTTAGGAGCACCTGTCACGACCCGTACCCTAGGGTTAGGGCACGAGAACGTAACAACGCCCAGCTACGCCGCAGTGTCGGCGGTAGAACGCTGTCCTAGGTCTCAATGCATCTAATAGTATAAGACTAAACAGTTTATACTCCCCGAATGGGGGTGACATTACAGAATGTAAACTCAATCACATCTAAGGTAGAGCATAAAGGAAGATAGATAAAACATAAAATCCAAAAGAGGTACAACAGAGAGAAATCTAAGTGTCTAAGATACAAACTCAGAATACATATCAAAACTCAAATACAGTAATCCATAAAATAATACAACTCCAGACAACTAAGAATAGCTAACTAAACAACCTCTAATGTGTCTCCTCTAGGCTAGCAGGCACCTCCGAACTATCTGTAAAATTTTGTCAACGTATCCTGTCAGGAAATGAGCAAGTACAAACACCAACAGCAGTTCCATGTGAATTGACAAATACTATAAGAGACGGTAATAATGAGATACAAGACAAAGAATATAGGCGACTTGGGAACCGTTTGAAAGTCGAGTTACAACCCTTAAACCAAATAAGGACCGGGGTTGTAACCCACTACAAGAAAATGGCTTTTCTTGACGGTTTTTCCCCGTCAAGAAAGACTTTTGTGACGGTTTTGGATCCGTCATCTAGGCCCCCGTCAAGAAAAGTCGACACTTTTCTTGACGGTTTTTTGTTTGTTTTCTTGACGGTTTTAAACCGTCAAGAAAACAAGCTTGTCTTGACGATTTTAAACCGTCAAGAAAACAAAAAAAAACCGTCAAGAAAAGTGTCGACTTTTCTTGACGGGGGCCTAGATGACGGCTAATGACCGTCAAGAAAAATCTTTCTTGACGGGAAAAAACCGTCAAGGAAAATATTTTTTGATGTTTAAAAACCGTCAAGAAATGAATTTTCTTGACGTTTTGCAATCGTCAAGATAAACATGTTTACAATAATATCAATATATTCCAGAATCCAATTACCAAACACATAATATCAATATATGCCAGTTACAACACACACATAATATTATACACAAACTTTTTATTGATCACAAATACAAAGTTTGTACATCACAAACATCCAAGAATGATATATACAAAGTATACAAATGTGAATACAAAGAGTTTAAGCACTAACCCAAAAAAAAAAAAAAACTTGTCAAACTATTTTCTTTGAGATCTCTGGGCTTTGGGCAATGGTGTAGTGTACAGACAGAGAGGGAGAGGAAGAAGCCAGCCATCATCATAACCGAGCTGAAGTTGTATCCAAGAGAGGTCGCATGTTTCCACCTGGGTCTCCAGGTTTTTTTAGAACCTTACTGACCTGAAGTTTTGGCACCTATGCACCCAAAAAAAACATAGTTCCAAAAGCCACCCACCCCTGGCTGCACAGTACTTTATTCATCCTAGCATTGTTCTTGGCTCGGCCGATACAGACCGATATACTAACGATTCGCTCGTTTCTTCATCGTAACCATTAGGCACTTCAATCAAACGCTTCCCGTTAGTCTCAGATTCCTTATCTAGGATGTCGTCTCTAACATGGTCCGAGATACAAGCCTTGAAGTTTTCGATACACCTGCTGTTCTTGGAATCCAGGTTGAGATAGATGAGAACATCCCAGCACTTTCTGAACTGCTTCTTGTTGATCTTCAGCTTCTGGCGAACAATCTCAGTCACGTGGCGGGTGATTATCATAAACTATAACAAGAAAGTACAAAAATGAGGAACGAATAGCAATGTACCTGTAGTGGAAATTAGTCGCATTGAACGAGGATTAGCAATTTCAAAATTTTGAGAAGGATCAAACCCAAATGATTAACATAAGCTTGGCGTGAAAGCGACTTCGGACCCACTCACTGTCAGCCTACAAACCTGGAACAATAGAAAATAAAAATTGGATGGCAAACAGATGCTATGAGAAACTAAGGATACAAGTTAATTTCACACAAGATGAACATAATCATGAACATCAGACAGTTTTTTTCCCAACAATTCACCTAAACAATGTGACAGGAATAATGGCACGAGTTATCTTGGTTTCTAGCAAAATGTAAGAAAGTTTTATAACTCAAAAGGGCACAGTTGAAGATCAGCAAGAGTTGATTCTTTAGAGGATCCAATACTAATTTTTTTGGAAAATCACTGACCATACTGCAAAATGAAATGATGAAATGATAATCAATTAAGCATGGGTACAGTGAATGTATACTCATTGAGTATCAGATGAAATTGTTAAATGATAATTGGACAGGTGAAAAGATGGTTCCAATATAGAAATTTTCACACTTCTACATAATAATATATGTGGTAATTGATTCGAGGTTAATTGCAAGAATATAGGCAAATAAATGTAGTTTCTGCTTCACAATCCCTTAGTAATCAATGCCCTATGCCACTACTCTTTGAATGGCTTCTCCTCTTGTCTCTATAGTAGCTATTTCAGACTCAGTATTGGTTATTTCTGCCATCTATACATTTTTGTTTCATAACCTAAATTTATTGTATACCTACATTAAGTAGTGGATTTAAAACTGAGAAATATAGAATTGTCTTAGAACTACCTAGACAAGAATTGCTGATGGTACCTTCAATGATGAATAAAACATAATTGCTAACAGAATCTCTGATTAGGAATGCAATATTAAATGCATCTAAAATTATAAGTGGGTTTAGCAAACAAACTGAATTTTCCTTCAGCTTTTCGTTGGAGGCATTGGACTCATAATTTGGGTTTAGTATCCTTGGAGGTATCCCAACAGGAGACTTTTAAGACAAATCTGGAGCTTTTGGCACCATGAGAAAGACTGGGTTGAGAGAAACGCTTCCGCTTGTATGTCAATAGCACCTTGTTGTTCACCATTCTGCAGTCAATTAATCTATCGCATCCAACATATCCTCAATCTCTTAGCAGTCTAGAGATTGTCATGTGTGCCTGGAATCATCACAAATCAAATGCAAAGAACTTTATTAGTATAATATAATAATTTTATTACACTTCAAGATAATAACTTTAAATAGTATCTATAAAAGATGTGATGCTAATGCACCAAATATAAAACATCTGATGCACCAAAGGGGAGTAATTATTTGAGTCTAGGAGTGGCAATATTAGGCCAGACTCGTATGGCAGCAAGCTAAGATGCAGGTTTCTGCAATCAATTTCCATTTTTGCATCGGAGCACCTTAGGAGGTACCAACGACCCGGAAATTAAATTGGTAGGGTATCAGTCTAACATGCATGTTCTTAGAGGTTACTACCATAAGAAACTTAATTTCAATTTGTATAAAATGTACTTAACATATATGTATATTTACGAGGATAAACAAACACAATCACATAATGTTTATCTTGTGCATGTATGTTTACGATAATAAACATATAGCTGTATCCTTGTATGGATTGGAGAGTTGCCTCACCATCCCATTTCAAATTATGGCACACGTGTTTGTATCTGCTACCCATAGATTTACGAACTCAAAAAAAATTCACTCATTAAGATATATTTAATAAAAAATTCACTTTCATCTTCTAGATCTAATGCAGCAATCCATTCAACTGATGGCTTCAGAGAGCATGCAACAAAGGAATGTAGGAAAGCCTAACATGGTGTAGCTTGTTAATTACAGCGATTGAAAAGAATTTCAATAGATGGATGATTGTAACTTTTCCGTCTCACTAAAGGATTATCCATTAGCAAATGGTTGCATTTTATATTTTTTCAAACTAACTTGTATGAGAATAGATTAGTAGGTAGAAGAAAAAGCTTACAACTTTGAAGTGACACAGTCAGGATTTTTAAAAAATATTATCCGGGACCCAATCTCATTCTACTTCCCATGTGTGTTCTTGATCCCTGCATTGACAAATTGACGTGGTGAAGTACTCCCATCTTTAGTGGTTGAAGCACAAAGTAAAGAGTGTTGATAAATAAAATACCTCAAACATGAAATAACAACAAGATGTGGTGTTTGAGAGTCGAATTCTTCACAATTTGCCCTTTCTAATCCCAAAACCTAATCGTTACACAATAAACGGAGACAAAATGTCATTCAGGGAAAGATTGCAATTTTACATCATAACAACAGGATCTGCAAAAAAATAGAAAGACTAACAGATACACATACATATCTGGAATATTCTATAACAGATATCTGCAACCTGGATGTTTAAGTTTGAAGTAAAAAAAGAAGAAATGTCAACATATGCCACAAGTATCTCATAATTGAAAAGGTTATCCATTAGAGTTGTACCTTTAGAGTTTCCCATGTTGAAGCATGTGCTTCTGGTGTCTGTATAAGCAAATTTGACTTAGAGAAACTACATTATTCGAAGATATAATATTTCGATAAAACTAATCAGAACCCAAATACCAATATCAAGGAAAGTGACTAGGAATACACTAGTAAGCATGTGAATCACATGAATCGGAAAACCTATCATTAGAATGAAAGAAAAAAGAGAGGGATTTTCCAAACCGTATTGGTATCGGCCGTATCGTATCAATATCGGCCGATATCGTATCGGGACTTTCCAAACCGTATTGGTATCCGCCGTATCGTATCAATATCGGCCGATATCGTATCGGGACATTCCAAACCGTATTGGTATCGGCCGTATCGTATCGGTATCAGCCGTATCGTATCGATATCGGCCGATACTGCAAACTATATTAGAAATATATTGAATTCGCCCATCAAACACAGTGCTGCAAGAGTATGTTATGTTCAGAACATCGTCTCCTTCTTTCTTTCTTTTATTTTGTGAAAAAAAGAGAGTCCTAGCATGGAGCCGAAAAGAATCAGCCGGCATAGTGGCTAAAATAGATAAGGACTCAAGAGATGGTTTCTCCAAGGATAAAGCAGAACAATATGGGCGATATAAAACTAGACTTCCTTTGTCTCAGCCCTACTAGTCTATGCAATTAGAGTTTGCAGTAAAGGGTAAAAGTTAGATGCTACCTTGTATCCGCAGTTAGTCTATAGGAGATCCATCTTGAACTTTAAAACCCTTTTTCTGTGTATAAAATGAAGTTCTTTCTTATGTAATCCAGTCTATACTGAAGTATATGCAACCATATATCATAACATGTTGTGGATGCCTGAACTTTAGAACTGATAGGTGATAAAATGATTACAAGGCAAGAAACTTATTCAAGATCATCACATCTTCCCCAAGAATAAAGGCCGAAAGAACTAACAAGAAATCTCCAAACTCAGTGGAAGTTGAACTGACTGGAAACAGAAGGAAGTGTGAATTAATCGTAGTTTCATACTGCAACACTTGATTCAACAGATATTACATCATTTCAAAACAAAACAAAAAATATTATCCAGTATTCAACTAAGCACAGGTACAAAGTTCATTTTATTATAAAAATCTGTAAAAGTGAGCAATATTTGCATATTTGATCTCCTTCACTACGTAAATACTCTGCAAAACTGAATTCTTTTAGCAGCACACAAATACAATTATCCGGTCACTTTGAAGACCAGACGTGGAGAAGTCAATAAGTTTGTAAGACTCAAACTAAATTTCAATATGGTACATGCCAAAAATGAGCAAGAAGAACAAAACAAAGCAAATCTTGTATTAAAACAGAACGAACAACTGATCATATCAATTGTTTATGAAGGCTATGATCAATTCAAGCCTTACTGATAAAAGGGACAGTACTATATTGAACATCAGTTAGCTATTTAGGAAGGGCACTCACATAACTAAGCGAGATTGAGCATGAAGGATTTCACTGAGAAAGATGCTACTCTCAGCACTATATCAAGGTTGGGTGCTGCTTCCATCATATCAAAATGTTCAGATAATGACAGAACATACAGAATGACACTTGGAATTGAGAGGTTGGACACGAAAATTTATCCATTCTTCAAAGTATAGGGAAACTTGCAGGAAACAAAAATGACTGTACTGTTGTCTTATGTTTGTTTTACTACATATTATAATTATTATTCTATCAAAAATCTACTGGCGTCCAAACGAAATGTGCCCCACTTATCATATAATCTAGCGTGCATTGCACGCACACCTCTAACGAAGATGGACACATGTTGGTGATAAAATCATTATTATGGGAGACAAGCTAGTGAGTGTTGGCATCTATTTTCTAATGAGGAACAGGTATAATCATAGTCTTGAATCCAGATTCTTTGGGTCGGGTCAGTAAATTAGAAATTCTCTATTTGCATCAAAATAACTACTCGATTCTTGAAACTAATTAAAAGAGAGTTCATACCAATTGTTTATATAACCAAATTTATTGTTGACGCCGTGGTTAAAATGAAGCTCATTTGCGAAATGTAAAAGGTCAGAATCACATGATACATTAAGAACACTTCCGAAGAAATTCACAGGATACATTAGGACATCTTCGCCGGAGCTAGGGTTTCCGGGGGGGTCGGGATGAAGAACATGGGAGAGGGGTTTAGGGCTGTGGGGAAAATTGGGGTCGGAAGGGAAGGGGGAAGAGGGAACGATTGAAGTCGGCTGCGGGGATGAGAGGGAGACGGCGGATCGCCGGAGAACAGGGTTAGGGCACGGTCGGGAGGGCTGTGGAAGTCGGGGTGGCTGACGAGATGGTCGGAAAAGAAGCTAGGGAAGAGGGCAGAGGAGAGGGGGAGACTTACGGGCTCGGTCGCCGGTCGGGGTTCGCCGGCCGGGGGAAGACTTCCACCGGAGGGGGAGCTCGAGAGGGAGAGGCTGAGAGAGTTGTGGTGTTGGGGATCGGGGGGGAAGGAGGAAAAGAAGTACTTGGATGTGAAATATATAAGAAACCCTCTATTCCCAAATTTTGTTAAAACCGTCAAGAAATTTTTTTTTTTGAAAAAATTACGAAAATGGCATCTGAAATGTGCGCGCCTTTTTTTTCTGCACATGCATTACTTGACGGTTATCAGCAAACCGTCAAGTAATGCAATGGGTTTTCTTGACGCTTTGTATAAAACCGTCAAGTAATATGGTCAAATTTTAATATATAACAGAAAAATGGGTGTTTTGTTGACGTATGTCTAAAACCGTCAAGATAACTGCTTTCCTTGACGGTTTTGACCATACGTCAATAAATTGACCGTCAAGAAAGGTCATTTTTCTTGTAGTGACCCTTCTTCCGAACAGAACCTAGTCCCGTAATCATGGTACAGTATAAAAGGCAGGTAGAGCATATGAGAAATGAATCATAATATGGTGAAAGTACAGTAAGTAAAGGTGAACTGGAATGTAAGATATGACAACAATAAATAAAAAGTGATTTGAATTATTAGAGCGATATGTGATCGGCTAGGGAATCATGGTAGGGTTATCCACTTGGCCCGACAATCACATGAAAATCTGGAAAGGGTCATGCCGGCCAACCTGGATAACATGGACATGGAGTATCTGCTACACCCTACGTGAGGTGAGGGTGGCGCTAGCAAAATAGTGACATGGGGCTTTGATCACATAACCTCTAATAATTCCCCCAATATATCCCCCGAATAGTATCACGGATCCGGACATGGCACGTCATGACACGGGGTTCGAGAGCAGGGGGCCAGCCCACTCCCAATGTGTGTCTATATAAGTACAGGAACACGGAAATATCTCATAACCATATACCAAGAAAGTCCAGGAATAACATCTCATGACAGGATCCGATTTATACTAGTCCGTGAACTGTCATGTCAGGAATCAAGTATAACACTACGACTGAATCGGATATAGTAGATATCAAGACAATGAAAACTATCAGTGAATGTACTCGCCTGCGGTCCTGAGCTGATAAGTATAGAGGGTCCAACTGAAGCCACAGAGTCCTATTTAAAGCAACACAGGTTACAAAGTGTTCAAGTTATATTAAAAGAGTCTCTATAAACAATCTATTTTATCCTAGGTTCTTCTAGACAAATTAACTCTAGGTCAACTCCGGTCAATAATTTAGTCAAACTAGGCCAAGCATTGACTTACAGTTGACTTTGGGTCAACTGGTCAACTTTGGTCAAACAGGGTCAATCTAGTCTAATTATTGAAAATATAAAGTGTACTTCGTTATTCGTACGTCGAAACTTACGACATGTAAATCGAGATAAGAATATCAATAGTAAGGTTGATAATCTTATTACAGTGATCCACGTGCCCATCTTGTCAATTTCAGCGATGTGAGATCTCTGGAATTGACTGAGCTCAGTTTCGTTGTACTAATCTCGAAATACGAACATTATATGAATTAATTATTAATTAATTATTAGAAAGGTTAAACTCAGAGAAACTATCAACAAATATTATCGGACGATGAAATAGACATCGCCAACGTGTCTAAAATGGTCAATTAGCTAGGATAGCCTACCCAACGGTCCAATTTGGACACAAGGGCAAAAAGGTAATTTCGGGTCAAAACGGTGTCCGTGTCGGAGCCGTTTTGCACCGAAATACGTGCAAGAAAACAAGTCTATAAAATATAACAAATTATATGTCCACGCAACCAGAATGACGATACGAACCCAACGGTATCTCCAGAATTGGATTCCGTTGACCCGATCTCAACTTGGTCCGTTGACCAGAACTTGGAATTCCGATTTGCACGGAAATGCGCGCCGGAGCCAAAGTTCTCAAAACTCAGTAAACTACATGTCAACGAGTCCAGAATGATGATACGAACTCAATGGTATATCCGGAATTGGATTCCGATGAGCCGATCTCAAAATGACCCGTTGGCCCGGACATTGGTGTCTGACTTGCACCGAAATGCGTACCCGATCCAATGTCCACCAAAACCTAGAAAATTATATGTCAACGAGTCCAGAATGACGATACGAACTCAACGGTATCTCCAGAATTGGATTCCGATGAGCCGGCGTCAAAAGTTCCGTTGACCCAGAAAGTGGGACCCGCTTTGCACCGAAATGCGTGCACGGGCCCACGTTCTCCAAATCTAACAAATTTTATATGAAAACAAGCCAGAACGACGCCACGAATCTAATGGTGGTGTCAGAAATGAAATCTGGAGTCCCGTGTTCAAAAATAGAATTTTACAAGTTAGAAATTACGAATTCGGACGGCCAACTTTGGCGTCGAATTCAACCAGTCAAACAAGCTCATAATGAAACAAAACTGGAGGGATAGTAAGAGGGTTATACCAGCTTCGCATAGGAACTAGTAGCATGCCAAACGGAGCTGCGGTGGAGGAGATACAAGCTGACGAAGTTGGCCCCGCGAAACTGTCCAAATTTAATACAATTTAAATGGTCAACTTGGTGGCCGGTTTTGATGTATCAAACGATAAAATTAACGGACGAAAATTGACAGGGATGAAGGTGGATATACCGAGATTTCGACGGAGCAAAGAAATCGCCGATCCAATGGTCGAATCTCCAGAAAAACGTGCGCGAAGTCGCTGCGGCGGGGCACGAATTCTGAGTTCCAAACGCGCGCGTCACGACGGGATTTCGACGTAAACGCACGAATCGCCTCGACGGCGCGTCCCGGAGGACGTTGGCCGCCACGGAAGACCGCATAGGGTGCGCCCGAGGGGGGGCCACCCACGGGGACCACGTCGGCCACGCCGGCGGTGACCACGCCGGCGGCGACCGTGCCGTCCGTGCGCGCAAGTGCGCTGTGCACTGTCCTCCGGCTGCTGTGCATTGCTGGCAGCGTCGCGGCAGCGGCCTCGCCTGCATGGCGGAGGGCGGCGGAGGCCAGCCAAGGTAGAGGGCGGCGGACGTACATGGATGGGTGGTGGTGGTCGTGAGGTGGCATGTGGTGGTGGTGCAATGGTAGTTGTGGTCGGTTTGGAGAGGAGGGAAGGAGGAGGAGAAGTCGGAGTGGGGGAGGTCCAGCCATGGCCAGGGGGTGGTCGGGCATGGCTGCCAAGGAGGAGGAGTTGGGTCGGGCTAGGCTGTGAAGGGTGGAGTGGTGTTGAAATGGTGGATGGGAGGAGATGGAGGAGGAGAGGGAAGAATGAGGAGAAGATGTGGAGTTGGAGGGTGGCTCCATGGCCGGGGTGGTCGTGAAGGCCATGGAGGTGGAGAGAGGATGATGAGTGCTCGGGCATGGAGGAGGAGTTGTGGTAGCTGTTGTTGATGAGTTGGAGTGTTGTGTAGAAAAATAGGAATAGTGAGAGAGAGAGAGAGAGAGTAATAAATGTGAGAGGGAAGAGAGAGAGAAAAAGATTCTTCCCATACTTTTTAGGGCCGGCCACTGTGGCTGTGGGGGTGTTGGAAAAAAATGAAGGTAGGGAAATTAATGGATGAGATTAATTTGGAGGATCTAGAGGCTAGAATTAATTAGAGGGAAATGGGTCATTCCAATAGAAATTGAACAATGTAAAATTACGATAAATATTGAAATAGATAACATGGTATTAAATATTATTTTGGACACGGAAAAATGAGGGTGTCCCGATGGAGGACAACATGGAACTGGACTGGGCTCGATGGAGCCGGATTGGGTCCAAAACCGGACATTGTGCAAAAATCGAATTAAAATTAGACGTTGATGATCATGTGTAAATAAGTTGCACATGAGGATTCCAATAAATGGGACACAAGTGGCGGACGGGTAGTAGGCTCAATGTGGGCCATGTCCATAATTGGGGCGGACAGGTTTTGGTCGACAGGGGACCCACAAATCAAGTTGGAAAATGAATGTGACGTCGTGGCGTGAAATAAAATCGGGTCACGTGTCGGGAAAGTTGTGCGAATCAAATGGAGCCCGAAATGACGTGTCTGAGTGGGAAACGAAGGTCATGGGTGACGAGCGTCTCGAGTAGATCATCAATGAGGAGTTGGTTTCAAGGAAATGACTGGTCTTGCGCTCCCAATTTAAATGTCATGGTAACGCGCTAAAAATGATCAAGAAAAAGAGTGGGAAAATAAATATCAATCAAATGGTCTAAACCGACCCGAAGTTCAGCGAAGCAGAAAGAGTACAAGGGAACAAGTTTGGATGGGACACTATATACCGTCATGAAGGTAATCGTGTCCACTCCAAAACTCGTGAAGAAGATTTTCAGAGTTGAACATCCCTGATACTCCAAATATCAAAGGCATGGGAAAGTACACTTAAGAAAAAATAACAGAAATAATTATTTATTAAAATTAAAATCAATCAGAAAAATAAATTAAAAAAAATCAACCCGAAATTCAGGGTGCTCACATCCTACCCACCTTATAAAAATTTCGTCCTCGAAATTAAAATATCCATACTCCCTCTAGGTCAAACCCCCACAATCAAAGTCCCAGATTAAAACAAAGCATACCATCAAAAGGACGACATACAGGGTCATGGCATACGGTGGTAGTGAAAATCTCATCTATGTATACTAGTCATGCTAACTGAATCGGTCATAGGGTATCAAAACACGCAAGCAATCTAGGGTGCTGAACGAAAAGTCACAGAGACAACAAACCATCAAAACTGTAAGGCAATCTACCATCCTATGTGAAAACTGGTACTCATCAAAAATAAAATGAAGGTCACTACCAATTATCTGAAAAAAGTACTATTCAAGGAAAAATCAAAATCACTAGTTAAGGAATAAAAGTCAATTGCATGGAAATCCAATCACAATATATACAGAGCGTTAAAGAGGGAAAAACTAGCATTATGTGTATAGGGACATGTTCATATGGTTAGATAGTAGGCGTGTGTGTACGTGAATACATATGAAATTGTATATGAGAAATTGGGTTCCAAAACAACAGCTATCAAGTTACACTAATCATGACATTTTTATTTTTATTTTGTAAGAATAATAGCAAGAAAGAAATAACGATAAAAATCTGTTTTGCTTATCTATTTAAAAAAGAACCATTTTTTTTTGAAATCCAGAGCTAAATTTTTAAATCCAAGATAAAGTCTAGCAAAATCATCGATTCATTGTATTAAGAAGAAACTCATAGCAAGAAGTTACACAAAAGTTTATAAAAATAGGCAAACCTACTCTTAAGTTAAATAATGAGAAGCAAACAAACAAAATAATTAATAATTAAAAATAATTTTTTTTTGAAGGACAGAAACAAAAGTAGAGAAACGTGTTCGAAAACATTTAAAGTAAAATCTGATAATCATATGCGTCAGGTCAAAATCATGGTACCCTAATCCTCGTCATACTAGTAAGCAAGGCTACGATAATCACAGAGTCCTCGACTTTGGCACATACCTCTAGAATCATGGTATTTAACATTTTCGCGATGCCGCGCGCTTGGCTGCGAAAATCTTAAATTCCCACACCCGAGAAATACATCCAAGTCAGACTATATGTCCTCACCATGCTGGCTAATATGACTGTAGAAGACTAGACTCCACAACTTAGATGACCTAGCCCATATAATTTCATCTTGACAAAAATTAATTTAAATCAACAATGAATACTCAAAAATCAGTTCAATTTATCAACGAACATCAAAATCCAAAATGAACAAAAATCTACGAAAATACAAACTCGGATGCAACAGCTATCATAAAAATTTAAAATTCAATAATCATCCTTCAAAATCAATAAATACAAACTCAAATTCAATAATAATCCATCAAAATCAAATTTAATAGCAGAAAGTAAAGATAAATCAATCAAGTAAAAAGAGTTTTCAAATCGAAGTTAAATAAGATTCTCAAGGGTCGTCCCGGGAATCTCTCAAGGGTCCTAACTGTGATTGAGTACCTTCAAAATATATCCTAATCCTACTGCAGGCTGTAGTGGTACTCTAGTTCGAATACCACTACACTTTAGTCTCGACCTGCATGGGCCACCACTAAAAACGTGTCACGACCCGCACCCTAGGGTTAGGGCACGAGAACGTAACAACGCCCAGCCTACGCCGCAGTGTCGGCGGTAGAACGCTGTCCTAGGTCTCAATGCATCTAATAGTATAAGACTAAACAGTTTATACTCCCCGAATGGGGGTGACATTGCAGAATGTAAACTCAATCACATCTAAGGTAGAGCATAAAGGAAGATAGATAAAACATAAAATCCAAAAGAGGTACAACAGAGAGAAATCTAAGTGTCTAAGATACAAACTCAGAAATACATATCAAAACTCAAATACAGTAATCCATAAAATAATACAACTCCAGACAACTAAGAATAGCTAACTAAACAACCTCTAATGTGTCTCCTCTAGGCTAGCAGGCACCTCCGAACTATCTGTAAAATTTTGTCAACGTATCCTGTCAGGAAAATGAGCAAGTACAAAACACCAATAGCAGTTCCATGTGAATTGACAAATACTATAAGAGACAGTAATAATGAGATACAAGACAAAGAATATAGGCGACTTGGAAACCGTTTGAAAGTCGAGTTATAATCCTTAAACCAAACAAGGACCGGGGTTGTAATCCTTCTTCCGAACAGAACCTAGTCCCGTAATCATGGTACAGTATAAAAGGCAGGTAGAGCATATGAGAAATGAATCATAATATGGTGAAAGTACAGTAAGTAAAGGTGAACTGGAATGTAAGATATGACAACAATAAATAAAAAGTGATTTGAATTATTAGAGCGATATGTGATCGGCTAGGGAATCATGGTAGGGTTATCCACTTGGCCCGACAATCACATGAAAATCTGGAAAGGGTCATGCCGGCCAACCTGGATAACATGGACATGGAGTATCTGCTACACCCTACATGAGGTGAGGGTGGCGCTAGCAAAATAGTGACATGGGGCTTTGATCACATAACCTCTAATAATTCTCCCAATATATCCCCCGAATAGTATCACGGATCCGGACATGGCACGTCATGACACGGGGTTCGAGAGCAGGGGGCCAGCCCACTCCCAATGTGTGTCTATATAAGTACAGGAACACGGAAATATCTCATACCCATATACCAAGAAAGTCCAGGAATAACATCTCATGACAGGATCCGATGTATACTAGTCCGTGAACTGTCGTGTCAGGAATCAAGTATAACACTACGACTGAATCGGATATAGTAGATATCAAGACAATGAAAACTATCAGTGAATGTACTCGCCTGCGGTCCTGAGCTGATAAGTATAGAGGGTCCAACTGAAGCCACAGAGTCCTATTTAAAGCAACACAGGTTACAAAGTGTTCAAGTTATATTAAAAGAGTCTCTATAAACAATCTATTTTATCCTAGGTTCTTCTAGTCAAATTAACTCTAGGTCAACTCCGGTCAATAATTTAGTCAAACTAGGCCAAGCGTTGACTTACAGTTGACTTTGGGTCAACTGGTCAACTTTGGTCAAACAGGGTCAATCTAGTCTAATTATTGAAAATATAAAGTGTACTTCGTTATTCGTACGTCGAAACTTACGACATGTAAATCGAGATAAGAATATCAATAGTAAGGTTGATAATCTTATTACAGTGATCCACGTGCCCATCTTGTCAATTTCAGCGATGTGAGATCACTGGAATTGACTGAGCTCAGTTTCGTTGTACTAATCTCGAAATACGAACATTATATGAATTAATTATTAATTAATTATTAGAAAGGTTAAACTCAGAGAAACTATGAACAAATATTGTCGGACGATGAAATAGACATCGCCAACGTGTCCAAAATGGTCAAATTAGCTAGGATAGCCTACCCAACGGTCCAATTTGGACACAAGGGCAAAAAGATAATTTCGGGTCAAAACGGTGTCCGTGTCGGAGCCGTTTTGCACCGAAATATGTGCAAGAAAACAAGTCTATAAAATATAACAAATTATATGTCCACGCAACCAGAATGACGATACGAACCCAACGGTATCTCCAGAATTGGATTCCGTTGACCCGATCTCAATTTGGCCCGTTGACCAGAACTTGGGATTCCGATTTGCACGAAAATGCGTGCCGGAGCCAAAGTTCTCAAAACTCAGTAAACTATATGTCAATGAGTCCAGAATGATGATACGAACTCAACGGTATATCCGAATTGGATTCCGATGAGCCGATCTCAAAATGACCCGTTGGCCCTGACATTGGTGTCTGACTTGCACCAAAATGCGTGCCCGATCCAATGTCCACCAAAACCTAGCAAATTATATGTCAACGAGTCCAGAATGACGAAACGAACTCAACGGTATCTCCAGAATTGGATTCCGATGAGCCAGCGTCAAAAGTTCCGTTGACCCAGAAAGTGGGACCCGCTTTGCACCGAAATGCGTGCACGGGCCCACGTTCTCCAAATCTAACAAATTTTATATGAAAACATGCCAGAACGACGCCACGAATCTAATGGTGGTGTCAGAAATGAAATCTGGAGTCCCGTGTTCAAAAATGGAATTTTACAAGTTGGAAATTATGAATTCGGATGGCCAACTTTGGCGTCGAATTCAACCAGTCAAACAAGCTCATAATGAAACAAAACTGGAGGGGTAGTAAGAGGGTTATACCAGCTTCGCATAGGAACTGGTAGCACGCCAAACGGAGCTGCGGTGGAGGAGATACAAGCTGACGAAGTTGGTCCCGCAAAACTGTCCAAATTTAATATAATTTAAACGGTCAACTTGGTGGCCGGTTTTGATGTATCAAACGATAAAATTAACGGACGAAAATTGACAGGGATGAAGGTGGATATACCGAGATTACGACGGAGCAAAGAAATCGCCGATCCAACGGTCGAATCTCCGGAAAAACGCGCGCGAAGTCGCTGCGACGGGGCGCGAATTCTGAGTTCCAAACGCGCGCGTCACGACGGGATTTCGACGTAAACGCACGAATCGCCTCGACGGCGCGTCCCGGAGGATGTTGGCCGCCACGGGAAGACAGCATAGGGTGCGCCCGAGGGAGGGCCACCCACGGGGACCACGTCGGCCACGCCGGCGGCGACCACGCCGTTCGCGCGCGCAAGTGCGCTGTGCACTGTGCACTGTCCTCCGGCTGCTGTGCACTGCTGGCAGTGTCACGGCGGCGGCCTCGCCTGCCTGGCGGAGGGCGGTGGAGGCCAGCCAAGGTAGAGGGCGGCAGACGTGCATGGATGGGTGGTGGTGGTCGTGAGGTGGCATGTGGTGGTGGTGCAATGGTGGTTGTGGTCGGTTTGGAGAGGAGGGAAGGAGGAGGAGAAGTCGGAGTGGGGGAGGTCCAGCCATGGTGTAGTGCCCCGTCCCGCAAAGTCAATCGGAGGAATCGAAATGCCGACGGCGTTCGGTCTTAGCCTTGCAACGGCTTGCTCGGAGACATCGCTCAGGTGGGGTAGTTTCGGTGAACTCTCCTCATCTTTGCCTTCACATAATAAATCGTGTTTTCAACTTGCACAAGTTAGGCTTGATAAATAAAAGCTACGCATCCACATAGCTAAGGGAATAATTCCGACGGGTCAAAATGAGTTAGAACATGAAAAACGTCCCACGGTCGGCTTAGAGTTGGTGCACGGTGTGCTTTGAAAATGACACTCGGTCCTTCGTCCCGTGGCTTGGGAGAAGGAAAGTTGGTCTTCGGTGCAAAAGTTGAGAGTTAGCCTAAGTCATAGGCATAGTCCGCACAAATGCTTGCTAAAGCATGCACGGTCCTGTCCCGCAAGGCTTGGCGTAGCCTTTGCTCGTCCCTTGGGTTAAGTTGTAGGCTTGAGTGAGTTAGGCAAAAGTTATGCCGGTCGACCTAAGTTATTCTATGTGTTGTCCCGCTCATTCTACGGTTGTCAAGATAAATAGTCCCATGACCCCAAGGCCCGTCATATGAAGTATGACTTGGGCGACAGCGTTGCGTCGAACACGAGTCGGTTTAGAGGCACGAGCCACGGTTGGTTCAGTGGAAAGTTAGCCACGGTCGGTCGATACTTATGGAAACACGTTATGTTCAAGTTAAGTTGGAAGGCTACGCAGTAGCCGTTCCCTGAGTTCAAAGAATGTTATGTCTAAGCGATGGTTAGTCGCCGAGAGGAAATATGTCGGGACTGTGGTTCAGTCACCGAGGCAACCCTGGTTAGGGGCTCTGCAAAGGAAGTACAAAAAGTGGAAAGAGTAAAACAACCAAGTAAATGAATTGATCACATAACAAGCCCCAACGGTATCCTAAAATACACCATGTAAACCCTTATGAACTTGGACAACTTGTCGACAAGGAGTGGTTTCTTCGAGCGGAATTCCGGGGCCACGGGACCGTCTCGGCCTAGGAAGAAACTGGTTGTAGCCGAGCTGGGTAATAGGCAACGCTGGTAAGACGATCGGTAAGGCGGGGACTTTCATCGTGGCTCGCTACCTGCGTTGAAAGGGTCCCGTACTGCCAGGCTACGTCCAAGGCGGCTGGTTAGGCCAATCCCATAACAAACACTTATTATAATTGTTATAAAACTAACATGGTAAGTTTTACGTCCAAATGGCTGGTTAGGCCAGTGACCCTTCATATAGAGGAGTCGGCACGGGCGGCAATCCGCGGGGGTGCCTTTGGATTGAGTTGAATGTGTATGCAGTTAGAAGACACAAGGTCCGAGCCTAAGATTTGGCTACAGCGAAGGCGACGTGCTTCGGCACGAGATGTGGCGTCGACTGTTAAGTTGCGAGTTAAGTCAAAAAGGGCCGTAGGGCATGTTGTGTGAAGTTACGTTGAGTTATGAGGCACGGTCGCGTTATCAAAAACACAAGTGTATGCGAGACTAAGCGAGGAGGTACTACCTCGGTGATATTGAAGCACGAATCGAGTTATGGCACGACCGAGTCTTTACGTCCCAGAGTTTGGCACAAAAGATAAGTATAAGTCGGTGCGTCAACAATACAAGCACGAAAAAGGTCTAGAGGCAACGAAATGGAGTCTTTCGTGTAGCTGCGTCTCTGATTATGGCCGTAAGGCAAACATGACTTGATAGGTTAACGTTGTCGGCACGAGAAGTGGTCTAGCGACAAAGTATGAGTTAACGTTGACATTGCAAGCACGGGATGGTTCTGATACACAAGTTGCGCTAAGGTGCCGGTCCTAAAACTGATCCTAAGGCAAGAATAGAAAGACAATCGAAAAAGGGTTTATGTTGCACAAAGTAAATGAAACGTGTAGGTTTTGTATGGGTGGGCGAGGAGCTCACTCCACCAGTACAGTGGTACTGACACCCACACAGTGTTTCATGTGCAGGCACAGGTAGAAGCTCGTGGCACGGAGCTCGCTTGGATGCGTCGAGGCACGGAGTCCCTTGGCGATTCGAAGCATGCGACCGTGAGAACTGAAGACTTATACAGGACATAATGTATGGACATCGCCTTCCGAAGCTTCCGCTGGATTCAAGTATTGTATCGAGAGATGAGAGAGAGCAGAGTGACTTGTAAATGAGAGAAAAGTGAGCACGAGAGACATTGTAATTTGGCCTTGCGCCCACAGATGTAATCTTGTATTTAATATCAATAAAAGAGATTCTTTTGAATGACTTGTGTTCATGTGTTCTTCTTTAATTCCGCTGCTATAAATCAATGTCTCTGCACGGGACTTCTGTGCGACGACCCTGTCGCAGCCGCTGTAATCGGCCGTTATGGAACCCGCCTTGCACGAGCGCAATCTAGGCTCGTGCGGCATCACGCCTTAGCGAGGACGATCGCTCATACGGGAGCGGGGCGTGACATAGTGGTATCAGAGCACGGCTTTACGTCCTTGGACCGTCGATTGAATTCTTTAACTTTGATGTTTCCGTAAAACTCTGTTGCTTCCGCAAGTTGTTATCGTTGATGCGCTCTCTCTCAAATGTCCCTCGGCATGTCCATACAATAAGTCTAAATATTTTCGAAAGCTCGTACAAGCGTTCAATGTAACGCATCGGTAGGCCGTTGCCAAATGCGTCGATAGGGCCTTTGTGCCGAACGTTGCAAACTTGACTCGATAGAAAATGTGTGCTAATGTTAGCAAGTCGCATGTGTGCCCGAATAGTCCAACGTCGACCTTAGCAAGTCGCGTGCGTGCCTAATTAGTCCAACATTGACCTTAGCAATTGAGCGTACAAACTCGGAATATAGTTCGCACAGGAATGGCTATGCACACGGCCTTTTGGCTAAGTTGTGTTTTCGCGTCGCGCACCTCGACCTTTGGTGCAAACGAATTGCGAGCGATAACAAGTATCGCTCGGTCGGGAACGGAGATATACTTAGAGTGTCTATCGATAGGAACGCTATCGGACTAACGCTTAGGCGTACACGGAGATTGATTTGGATTTCGAAGAATTAGTACGAACGACTTAGTGCGTCGATACGACGTGAGCGACTACGCTAGCGATTCGTCGAATGAATCTGAGGGATGTCTTAGCGAACGATGGGAACGTAATTGAGGACTAGTCGAGTGGCTCGAATTCGAGTGGTGTATGGTTCGTCTTAGAAATTGTTCGAGTAAATATTGAGGATTACAAGTATGGCGGCGAGGCGATGCGATCGCGCAAAGCCTTAGAACGCGTCACGCTTAGTTGGTCGTGACTTCGAATGTCCCGAACGAGCATCTCGTTTAGACAACTTATGAATGAGAAATGCGAGTTAGAAAACGATTCGGAACGAAGAATGAAAATGAATGGTCTTGATCGAGGAAACTTAGAGGATCGCGCGTACGATATCGGATTGATGCAAATAAAATGTGACTTAAGTTTTGAACAACGATCTTGAAACGAGCTTGAGGAATAGCGATCGAAATTGATCTTGAATATCGAGGAATTGTGGTGTGTCCAGTTCGAACAATAGCATCAGTCGTACGACTCGAAATTGGTTGCGAAGGAAGATCGTCAGGTTACGCATGTCGTCGATGGTATTGAGGCGTATCAAAGATTAATATGCGATAACTCGGGGGTACTCTGGCTCGGCAAATGACGATCGTGCAGATGTTATTGTTTCGATGGATGTTATAATCGAGATGTTAAAATGTGTCGAGAAAAGGATAGGCTTGGCTCGAGGATTTTCTAAGTTGAACGAATGACGATCGAACTATCGAACTTGGCTTGGATGAAAACTGGAATGTTTGGATTTGCTTCGTCGACAACCACAACATTGATGTTCTTGTCTTATGCGAGTGTTACTCCAGCCTCGCACATGCGTCACGCCGATTAGGGCGATCACTCTGCGTGAGCGCTGGTATGGTGATTCATACAGCGGGAGTGGTCGAACTTGCACGGTGCGACAATTTGTGCTTCGACTTGTGGTTTGACGCGAAGATAGACTCGAGATTGAATTGGTGTGCTTGTCGATTGAACTTGAGGATTGAGTAGGTCCAATCCGCGTATCGAGAATGAATGAGTTAAACTCAAACAAGAGTTACGCCCCGATGAGAATGATTATTTCGCGGGAGCGTTGCATGGTGATTCATGAACCACCACAGATTATCAGACTCGCGTGAGATTGGGGCGCAACGTATTGTCGAGCGAGACGACCTCGTGATCGAATACATGAATTGGTTAGAATTGGTGAATTGAAGGGATTCGAATATACGCAACGCGTGCCGTAATGCGAATTAGGTGATCGTGCTCGATGTTTAGAAATCTGAGTGATACGAGCTTGGGTAGAAGACCCCGTATGACCGACTCTGGTTTGACCCTAGGATTGGGGTCAGTGTTGGCATTATTGTTGGGGAACTATGATTCCAATCCTGACATTGACTTAGCCTCGAAAAGAAATAGCCTAGCGGTTAGGCGAGACGCCATGTTTCAAGTGTTAGCAAATCGGAATGATTGATCTTAAGGATTGGCATGGATGGATGGCGTGGATCACGAATATAGGAGACCCTGCTCATGAGACTCGGCTGACATGCATATATTTCAGGGACGCCTGGATATGTGCACGATGCGACTCGAGTGAGAATGACAAATTCTTTATCATGTGGCTTGGTTGAATGCATATATTTTGGGGATGCTTGGAATGCGTGCACGATCCAGCCAAGTGATACGACGAGTTCAAGCAAGGCTTGAAAGATGGGAGTGTGTCGAGATCTTGAAACCGTGTTAAAGGAAAGATTGATAGTCGTGCGAGCGTGGCTCGCAATCGAAGAAACGCGTAGGTGTGTGCGTACGATTAAGTCTTGGCCAATAGAAAAGGGTAGGATGACTTGCCTTCAGGAAAGTCTCGAGGACGAGACTTGTTCTGAGTGGTGTATGTTGTAGTGCCCCGTCCCGCAAAGTCAATCGGAGGAATCGAAACGCCGACGGCGTTCGGTCTTAGCCTTGCAACGGCTTGCTCGGAGACATCGCTCAGGTGGGGTAGTTTCGGTGAACTCTCCTCATATTTGCCTTCACATAATAAATCGTGTTTTCAACTTGCACAAGTTAGGCTTGATAAATAAAAGCTACGCATCCACATAGCTAAGGGAATAATCCCGACGGGTCAAAATGAGTTAGAACATGAAAAATGTCCCACGGTCGGCTTAGAGTTGGTGCACGGTGTGCTTTGAAAATGACACTCGGTCCTTCGTCCCGTGGCTTGGGAGAAGGAAAGTTGGTCTTCGGTGCAAAAGTTGAGAGTTAGCCTAAGTCATAGGCATAGTCCGCACAAATGCTTGCTAAAGCATGCACGGTCCTGTCCCGCAAGGCTTGGCGTAGCCTTTGCTCGTCTCTTGGGTTAAGTTGTAGGCTTGAGTGAGTTAGGCAAAAGTTATGCCGGTCGACCTAAGTTATTCTATGTGTTGTCCCGCTCATTCTACGGTTGTCAAGATAAATAGTCCTACGACCCCAAGGCCCGTCATATGAAGTATGACTTGGGCGACAGCGTTGCGTCGAACACGAGTCGGTTTAGAGGCACGAGCCACGGTTGGTTCAGTGGAAAGTTAGCCACGGTCGGTCGATACTTATGGAAACACGTTATGTTCAAGTTAAGTTGGAAGGCTACGCAGTAGCCGTTCCCTGAGTTCAAAGAATGTTATGTCTAAGCGATGGTTAGTCACCGAGAGGAAATATGTCGGGACTGTGGTTCAGTCGCCGAGGCAACCCTGGTTAGGGGCTCTGCAAAGGAAGTACAAAAAGTGGAAAGAGTAAAACAACCAAGTAAATGAATTGATCACATAACAAGCCCCAACGGTATCCTAAAATACACCATGTAAACCCTTATGAACTTGGACAACTTGTCGATAAGGAGTGGTTTCTTCGAGCGGAATTCCGGGGCCACGGGACCGTCTCGGCCTAGGAAGAAACTGGTTGTAGCCGAGCTGGGTAATAGGCAACGCTGGTAAGGCGATCGGTAAGGCGGGGACTTTCATCGGGGCTCGCTACCTGCATTGAAAGGGTCCCGTACTGCCAGGCTACGTCCAAGGCGGCTGGTTAGGCCAATCCCATAACAAACACTTATTATAATTGTTATAAAACTAACATGGTAAGTTTTACGTCCAAATGGCTGGTTAGGCCAGTGACCCTTCATATAGAGGAGTCGGCACGGGCGGCAATCCGCGGGGGTGCCTTTGGATTGAGTTGAATGTGTATGCAGTTAGAAGACACAAGGTCTGAGCCTAAGATTTGGCTACAGCGAAGGCGACGTGCTTCGGCACGAGATGTGGCGTCGACTGTTAAGTTGCGAGTTAAGTCAAAAAGGGCCGTAGGGCATGTTGTGTGAAGTTACGTTGAGTTATGAGGCACGGTCGCGTTGTCAAAAACACAAGTGTATGCGAGACTAAGCGAGGAGGTACTACCTCGGTGATATTGAAGCACGAATCGAGTTATGGCACGACCGAGTCTTTACGTCCCAGAGTTTGGCACAAAAGATAAGTATAAGTCGGTGCGTCAACAATGCAAGCACGAGAAAGGTCTAGAGGCAAGGAAATGGAGTCTTTCGTGTAGCTGCGTCTCTGATTATGGCCGTAAGGCAAACACGACTTGATAGGTTAACGTTGTCGGCACGAGAAGTGGTCTAGCGACAAAGTATGAGTTAACGTTGACATTGCAAGCACGGGATGGTTCTGATACACAAGTTGCGCTACGGCGCCGGTCCTAAAACTGATCCTAAGGCAAGAATAGAAAGACAATCGAAAAAGGGTTTATGTTGCACAAAGTAAATGAAACGTGTAGGTTTTGTATGGGTGGGCGAGGAGCTCACTCCACCAGTACAGTGGTACTGACACCCACACAGTGTTTCATGTGCAGGCACAGGTAGAAGCTCGTGGCGCGGAGCTCGCTTGGATGCGTCGAGGCACAGAGTCCCTTGGCGATTCGAAGCGTGCGGCCGTGAGAACTGAAGACTTATACAGGACATAATGTATGGACATCGCCTTCCGAAGCTTCCGCTGGATTCAAGTATTGTATCGAGAGATGAGAGAGAGCAGAGTGACTTGTAAATGAGAGAAAAGTGAGCACGAGAGACATTGTAATTTGGCCTTGCGCCCACAGATGTAATCTTGTATTTAATATCAATAAAAGAGATTCTTTTGAATGACTTGTGTTCATGTGTTCTTCTTTAATTCCGCTGCTATAAATCAATGTCTCTACACGGGACTTCTGTGCGACGACCCTGTCGCAGCCGCTGTAATCGGCCGTTATGGAACCCGCCTTGCACGAGCGCAATCTAGGCTCGTGCGGCATCACGCCTTAGCGAGGACGATCGCTCCTACGGGAGCGGGGCATGACACATGGCCAGGGGGTGGTCGGGCATGGCTGCCAAGGAGGAGGAGTTGGGTCGGGCTAGGCTGTGAAGGGTGGAGTGGTGTTGAAATGGTGGATGGGAGGAGATGGAGGAGGAGATGGAAGAATGAGGAGAAGATGTGGAGTTGGAGGGTGGCTCCATGGCCGACGGTAATGGCCGGGGTGGTCGTGAAGGCCATGGAGGTGGAGAGAGGATAATGAGTGCTCGGGCATGGAGGAGGAGTTGTGGTAGCTGTTGTTGATGAGTTGGAGTGTTGTGTAGGAAAATAGGAATAGTGAGAGAGAGTGAGAGAGAGAGAGAGTAATAAATGTGAGAGGGAAGAGAGAGAAAAAGATTCTTCCCATACTTTTTAGGGCCGGCCACTGTGGCTGTGGGGGTGTTGGAAAAAAATGAAGGTAGGGAAATTAATGGATGAGATTAATTTGGAGGATCTAGAGGCTAGAATTAATTAGAGGGAAATGGGTCATTCCAATAGAAATTGAACAATGTAAAATTTCGATAAATATTGAAATAGATAACATGGTATTAAATATTATTTTGGACACGAAAAAAATGAGGGTGTCCCGATGGAGGACAACATGGAACTGGACTGGGCTCGGTGGAGCCGGATTGGGTCCAAAACCGGACATTGTGCAAAAATCGAATTAAAATTAGACGTTGATGATCATGTGTAAATAAGTTGCACATGGGGATTCCAATAAATAGGACACAAGTGGCGGACGGGTAGTAGGCTCAATGTGGGCCATGTCCATAATTGGGGCGGACAGGTTTTGGTCGACAGGGGACCCACAAATCAAGTTGGAAAATGAATGTGACGCCGTGGCGTGAAATAAAATCGGATCACGTGTCGGGAAAGTTGTGCGAATCAAATGGAGCCCGAAATAACGTGTCTGAGTGGAAAACGAAGGTCATGGGTGACGAGCGTCTCGAGTAGATCATCAATGAGGAGTTGGTTTCAAGGAAATGACTGGTCTTGCGCTCCCAATTTAAATGTCATGGTAACGCGCTGAAAATGATCAAGAAAAAGAGTGGGAAAATAAATATCAATCAAATGGTCTAAACCGATCCGAAGTTCAGCGAAGCAGAAAGAGTACAAGGGAACAAGTTTGGATGGGACACTATATACGTCATGAAGGTAATCGTGTCCACTCCAAAACTCGTGAAGAAGATTTCCAGAGTTAAACATCCCTGATACTCCAAATATCAAAGGCATGGGAAAGTACACTTAAGGAAAAATAACAGAAATAATTATTTATTGAAATTAAAATCAATCAGAAAAATAAATTAAAAAAATCAACCCGAAATTTAGGGTGCTCACAGCACCAGACTAGTCTTTTTCTTGAAACCAACTTGTCATACCTGATCTACTCGAGATGCTCTTCACCCCTGACCTTCGTGTCCCACTCAGACACTCCATTTTGTGCTCCATTTCCTTCGCACAACTTTTGGTTCAATTTAGGTCACTTAATTATCTACCGTGAAACCTGATTTAATTTCCAATTTAATTTCGGGACCCGACATCGACCCAACCTAGTCGACCCCAAATAGGGACATGGCCCATATGAAGCCTACTACCCGCCTGACACTTGTGTCCCATTTATTTGAGCCCCCACATGCTACTTATTTATCCATGATTATAAACACCAATTTTAATTCGAATATTGCCCCCTGTCCGATTTTGGCCCAACCCGGCTCCACTGAACCAAACCCCAGCTCCATGTTGCCCCCCATCATGACTGTCCACACCCCCACTGATATTTTTCCTCTACCCTAAATATCTTTTTTTATGTAAATATCTAATTATCTCATTTGTATATATATATATATACACACACACACACACACACACATATATATATATATATATATATATATATATATATATATATATATATATATATATATATATATATATTTAATCACTTCTTTCTCATCACAAACACCCCATCACCATGCTAGCACACCCCTCTCCCTTTACAGCCGACACTCCCCACCCCCTCTCTCTAAATATCACTTCTCTCTCTCCTCTCTTTAATCTACACATACACACATACACATTTCTTTCTCTCTCTCTCTCCCAACAAACAAACACACCACACCACCTCACCCCTCTCCCGTACTGGTACAGCCCCCCCTCTTATTTTCTTTACATCATCATCATCATCTCTCTCTCCTTCTCACTCTCCTTCTTCTTAGTCTTCTTCTTCTTCTTCAAAGAAGAGCACCACACCAACACCACCACTCTCACCATCATCATCATCCTAACCATCACCACCACCTCCACCTTCCTCTCATTCTCCTCCTCCCCCAGGCCGCCGCCTCGACGGCGAGCCCGACGGACCTCCGGCCAGGCGTGGCCATGCTGCGCGCGTACATGGCGCGCGCGAGGGGTGCAACAGCACGCGTGCACGCAAAAAAGCGCGGCTGCGAGCGACAGCACGTGGCAGTGCCACCGTGCGTCGGCGGCCACCGCACGGCTACCGACCTCCTCCCTAGTCCGGAGAGCCTTCCCCCGTTGCGCCACGCGCCACGCGCCACCGCAGCTGACAGCAGCAGCGGCGAGAAGCAGCAGCAGCAGCGGCTGCATGTGCCGCGTGATCGGCCACCCACGGCTCCGGCGAATACCCCAGCAACCTCCCCGTGGCGGCCAACGTCCTCCGGGACGCGCCGTCTAGGCGTTTTGTACGGAGTTCCGTCGACGCACGCGGGGGAGAAATTTCAGAATTCGCATTTCAGAGCAGCAACTTCGCGCACATTTTTCGGGAAATCCGACCGTTGGATCGACGAACTCCTTGCTCCGTCTCAATCTCGGTATATCCCTTTTCACCTCTGTCAAATTTCACCCGTTGATTTCGTCGTTTGATACATCAAAACCGGCCACCAAGTTGACGTTTTAATTTGTACTATTTTTGGACAGTTTTGCGACGCCAACTTTGCGGGTTCGTATCTTCATCGTCGCAGCTCCGTTTTGTGCGCTACCAGTTCCGGTGCACAGCTGGTATAACCCTCTTTCTGCCCCCCTTTAGATTTCATTTCAGTTTGAGCTTGTTAGGTAGGTCGAATTCGACGCCAAAGTTGGCCGTTCAAATTCTTAGTGTTGCACTTGTAAAATTCCATTTTTGAACCCGGGACTCCGGATTCAATTTCTGACATCACCAATAGACTCGTGGCGTCGTTCTGTCATGTTTTCAAATAAAGTTTGCTTGATTTGGAGAACGTGGGCCCTGGCACGCATTTCGGTGCAAAACGGGTCCTACTTTCTGAGTCAACGGGACTTTTTGACGCCGGCTCATCGAAATCCAATTCCGGATATACCGTTGAGTTCGTATCGTCATTCTGGACTCGTTGACATATAATTTGCTAGGTTTTAGTGGACATTGGTTCTGGCACGCATTTCGGTACAAGTCGGATACCAATATTCGGGCCAACGGGTCATTTTGAGATCGGCTCATCGGAATCCAATTCTGGATATACCGTTGAGTTCGTATCATCATTCTGGACTCGTTGACATATAATTTGCTGAGTTTTGAGGACATTAGCTCCGACACGCTTTTTCGTGCAAATCGGAATTTTAATGTCCCGGTCAACAGACCAATTTGAGATCGGGTCAACGGAATCCAATTCTGAATATACCGTTGGGTTCGTATCGTCATTCTAGATTCGTGGACATATAATTTGTTTAGTTTTGTGTACTTTTATTTTGACACATTTTTCGGTGCAAAGTGTGTCCAACGGCGGACATCATTTTGGCCCGAAATTACCGTTTTGCCCCTGTGTCCAAATTGGACTTTTGGACAGGCTATCCTAGCTGATTTGACTAATCTGGACACGTTGGTGATGTTAGTTTTATCATTCGACAATATTTGTAGATTTCTTCCCTTTTTGTGTCATCCTATTATTATAATATTTTCTCCTTTTGGTTGTTTTAGAGACCCATCGATTTTAGTGATTTCTAAATCATTGAAATTCATAAGTTGACCTTGTAGATGTTTATAGAGACTACCTTGACCATGGTTGACTACTTTGACTAGACGTCGAAGTAGAGTCAACATTTGACCTAGGTTAGACTAGTTTTGACCCTGGTTGACCGCAGTTGACTATTTTGACCAAAGTCAACCGAAAGTCAATCGTAGCCTAAAATTGACTAGAACTGGACCGAAGTTGACCAGTTGACCCAAAGTCAACTGTTAGTCAACGTTAGTCAAGTTTGACCTAGAGTTGACCTAGGGTTGACCAGAGTTGACCAGTTGACCAAAGTCACCTGTAAGTCAACCATTGACCTATTTAACCTAGATTAGACTTAGAATTGACCGGAGTTGACCAGTTGACCAAAGTCAACTGTATGTCAACCTTGACCCAGTTTGTCTTAGTTTGACCTAGATGTTAGTATAGTATGCTTGACAGCGTTCTACCATCGATACCGCGGCGTAGGCTGGGCGTGGCTCACGTATTCGTACCCGTATATCCGGGTGCGGGTCGTGACACCAAATCAGCCCATAATCCCCTACAAATTCAGCCAAAATCAGTCCAATATGGACAACCATATGAGCCCCATTTGGACAGCCACTTGGCCCCTAAAACCTGTCCAAATTTAGCCTATTAACAGCCTAATTCAGTCCCCAAATAGCCCCATGTTCAGCCCTTAATTACCCTATTAGCAGCCCTATATTCAGCCATGTACAGCCCCCTAAACAGCCCTTAAAATCAGTCCATTTCAGCTCCAATGGACAGCCATAGATTCAGCCCAATTCAGCCTTTAATTGACACCCTCTTGACACACAATTCATCCCTATATCTAGCCCATTTGACAGCCCAATATCAGTCCAAAATTAGCCCATATTAGCCCTTAGTATTATCTATTCACTCACCCTTCCATTCATGCATTCATTCACTCCAAATCATATTCATTCATTCACATACCCATTCATTCATTCATATATCCTTGCACCATTAGCTATTCATACCACCATTCAAACCACCATTCAACATTCATTCACCTTCCATTCAAAATTAGTCCCCACCTTCATAAACCCATTTGCCCCATTCATTCACTTCTTTCATTTTTCATACTATCATCCTTTCACTTCACCAAAACATTCATTCAATCATATCATTCATCTATTCCTTCACAAATAAGCATATACCCTATCTAACCCACTAATTTTGCCTTAGTTTGGTGTCCCTAGATGGTGTCTTAGAGAGTGGATATGGGTGTTAGTTAGTGTGGGTTTTGAGGTTGGTGTTAGAGTTGGTGCTAGTGTAGTATTAGGTAGTGAGTTAGCTAAGTTAGTGTCCTACTAGGTTAGTATCCTATTGGACTAGTAGAGAGGACTAACCTAGACACTAGGAGAGTGTGGAAGAGTGAACTAGGAAGGTTGGTAGAGAGTAGGGTGTGGTATCTCACGATACCATAGCGTATCAAGACGATACCCTAAGGTAATGTTGGGATGACCAACATGGAAGATAAGATGGACTGGATGGGTTAGATACCTAGATTTTATGGTTGGTAATGACTAGATAGGTTAGTGTCTAGCTATCCTAAGAAGCCTAGGCTAGTATCCTGAGATCTAGAGGGATTTCCTTTGTAATGGGCATGTATTGGTATTTACCTTGTGAAGGGTAAATGTAGGTAATATGGTATTGTTAAGATATTGAGTTTGATTTCTAAGATGGGCTTAGAAATAGGTTGTCTTGGTAGGTAATGACTAGATGAGGGTAGTTTAGGCTAGTCTTGACCTCCGTTGACCAAGAGTTGACTTTTTGACCGAAAGTCAACTTCAAGTCAACACTTGACTTAGAATTGATCAAAACCAAACCAGCGTTGACCAGTTGACTAAAAATCAACTGTTAGTCAACATTTGACTTGTTTGACCTAGGGTTGACCCAGGGTTGACTCAGTGTTGACCAGAGTTGACCAGGGTTGACCAAAAGTCAATTGTAAGTCAACCTTTGACCCCGTTTGACCTAGTTTGACTTGGAATGACTTCCAGTCATCTGGTATGAACCAGTATGACCTAGTATGACTCAGTTTGACCTAGATTGATCTTGTTTTGACTTAGACTTGTATATCATGACTTAAATTAGTTTTCTTTTTATTATTAAATCCTGTTTGGACTCATGACATCTCATCTATAGGTTTGTGATTACTCTGAGCGTCTGTTCACCTTATCAGCTCATGACAGCAGGAGAGTACATTCACTGATAGTTTTTATTGTCTTGATATCTGCTATATCCGATTCAGTTGTAGTGTCTTACTTGATTTCTAACACGATGGTTCACGGACTAGTATATGTCGGATCCTGTCATGAGATGTTGTTCTCGGGTTACTTGGTATATTGGTACATAACTCGACTTGTTACGTGTACTTGTATAGACATGGACTTGGGAGTGGGCTGATCACCTGCTTTTGAATCCCGTGTCATGACGTGTTATATCCGGATCCTTTATACTATTCGGGGATGGGGAGTTATTAGTGGTTGTGTGATCAAAATTTCCACATTGTTCTATTGTACACATTGTTCATAGCTATACCCTCGCCTCACGACGGGTAAAGCCTTACCCTACATCGTTCATAGCTTTCCATGGTGACCGGCCTTACCGCTCTATTGTACACATTGTTCATAGCCGGTCGGATGAAAAGCCTGGTCATGTTTCCCAAGCCGATCACATAACGCTCTAATAATTTAAGGCACATTTTATATTTATTTTATCGTATCTTATATCCTGCTCAGTTCTACATTCAGTACTTTTTTCACCATGCTATGATATTTATTTAATCACATGTTCTACATGCCCTTATGCTATACCTTGATTGAAGGCTAAGTTCTGTTCGGGATAAGGGTTACAACCCCGGTCCTTGTTTGGTTTACGGGTTGTAACTCAGCTTCCGAATGGCTCCTAAGTCTTCCTATATCTTTGTCTTGTATTTTATTATACTGTCTCTTATATAATTTGTCAATTCATATGTAACTGCTGTTAGTGTTTATACTTGCTCATTTTCCTAACAGGATAACGTTGATATATTACAGATGATTCTGAGGCAGATTTCCCGACCTATTATGGGGTCGAGTCTGATGGAGTAGACCTGGACCATGGCTTGTTAGTAGAGCCACTAGACTTTTCTCACCCTGAGTAGAGTAGCTTAGTTAGGGTTGCCTGGCCTGCGAGCCAGCTAGTACTTTCAGACAGTAGTATTTCATATTATATTCTGTGACTCTGTGGTGTTGTGTATAGCTTTGGGCTTGTGTGGATCTCGAACTTATTTTCTGCTTTCATCTATCATATTTCCTTTCATGCTATTTATCCTAGTTTGCTTTGTGATTTAGACTGTATTGCTATGTCACCTCCATTCGGAGTGTATATACTGTACATGTACCTTTATCTGTTTAGTTGTAGTATTTATAGATGACCTAGACATCGTTCTACCGTCGATGTTGCGGCGTAGGCTGGACGTAACCACGTACTCGTGCCCCTAATCAGGGTGCGGGTCGTGATACATTTTTGTGGTGGCCCACGCAGGTCCTATATCGCAATTAGTGCGATCTTGTAATGGTGCTCGACTTAGAGTACTAATTACGAGCCTGTAATTAGGACGTAGGACCTAGGATATGATAGGAGTTTCTCAATCACACTTAGGAAAATTTTCAATCTTTTGATTATCATGATTACGCCCCTTGTATTAAATTAACTATCCTTCTTTGATAATATCTTCTCATGTGCCATATTGATCTCCTTGTTTCAATTCGTCTCCAGGATGACGAAGACGCACCCGCAAGCCACTAGATCGAGTAGCTTGCACGAGAGATCTGACCAGGCTGAGGAGGAGGTTCACGAGTCTGCCCCCAGTGATTCCACTATCCCGGAGGCCATGGCAGTTGCACAAGGAGGTCTACCACCTCCACCCCAAAGGGTTTCGGTCGTTGTTCCAGAGATACTGCCGCCACCACCTCAGATACCGACGGATACACATCACATGTTCCTTCTCCTTCAGCAGATGATGGAGACGCAGCGAGCCAAGGCAGAGGTGTAACACCCAGTTTTTCAGATGAGAGTAATTTTAAAATTTTGTAATTATAATTATTATTTATTGATAATTATTTTATATTATGATTTTTGGTAATTTTTAATCATTTTTAAACTATTTAAAATTATGACTTGTGATTTTGACATTTTACTATTGTTTGGTTTTAATTTCGAGGAATTTGTCACCCCCAGTTTTCAGGAACAGGAGTTTTTTTGTTATTTTGTATTTTTGAAATATTTTTGAAATTTATTTTATTATTTATGATATTGTTTGGGGATTATTTGAGTCGGGTTCAAATTTTAACTCAATCCGACTTGAAACGGAGACCCGGGGATAGTTTGACTCTAGTGGGACCTACACACTAGTTAGGCATGGCCCACATGATATTAATTTTAGTCCATATGATAAAAATATTTTAGTTAGAGGTTAGACTAATTATTATGGATAAGGTTAGTGTGATTAGAGACTTTAGAATGACTAATTTAGCCCCAACCAATTAGCCCTTTCCTAATACTCATAGAATAGGTTAGTGGAGGCATTTTGGACCTTACCATAATAGGACAAATAGCCCCATATGGCCAGCCACTTTGGAAGAGGATAGGCTCAAGTTCATTTCATTACTCTCATCCACACTCCTCTCTCTCTTGTTCTTCCCCAAATTCCTAGAGAGCAATTCCTAGCAATTTTTCAACCAAATCCTTCCATTTTGCCACAAAATCTTCTTCTTTCCTTCTCCATTCTAGCCAAGGAAAAAGCTACCCAAGTTTGGGAGGATTCGGAGCTCGTTCGTGTCCTTTTGAAATCTCTACGTGTCGGTGTCGCTCCGGGAAGGCTTTTCTCTTCGATTCGATCTACCGGGAGGTATAAATCCCTTCTCCTGTTCATTTTCTCATGTATATAGGTCTATTTTGAACCCATAGGAATGACCCCCATGGTTGCATCTCCATTTGTGTCTATTTCGTGTCCATTTGGAGGTCATAGGAGTGTCCTTTGTGTTGTGGTTGTATCCATGTGGGAAAATCCCAAATTTGGACACACTATGTGTTATTGTTATGTATGAATGAATTATTACATGTTTAATCTCATATCTTTGTATTGGAGATGTGTTTCTATAGTGTCTCATATATATATATATTAGTGTAGAGAGTGAGTTCTTGATATATTATGTTATATACTTGTGTTCTTTTGTCTCAAACTACCTAAATCCGTCATGATTTTTATCCCCACGTTTTTAATTTCAGTCCTAACTTAGAAATGTCATAACTTCTAGCTCAAAGTTCGGTTTAATCTCCCGTTTTTTAAAAGAAGCGTATTGAAGTTCGCTTTCCAAAAATATGTATTAATAGGCCTAATTCTTTCTGTAACTTTCTGGAGAATTATTTGAGTGTCAGCTGTATGAAAGACAAACGCGTTCTCGGTGTTTTCGCGATTCCGAGAGTTTTCGGAAACGAAAACGCGATCCGTTTGAAGTTTCGGAAAGCTAACACGTAGATCTATAACATACTTTAATCCTAGATTTTAATTCATGCTGAGATGGTACAGTATTGATTATTAGTAGGAGTTACTATTCGGCATATGCATTTTGTGCACCCTTGTGTGTAATATAATGTTCTATTTGATTTTAACCCATGTTAATGTATATACATTATATAATTAAATAGAGAATACAAGAATGAGTAAATGGTTAAATAAATGATGTATGAGGTGTAAGTATCTTATCTAATGTAAGCATGTATAAGTATGGCTTGTAATGAATATGTAGGTTCCATAGTATATAATATATGTAAGCAATGCATAAATGCATGAATGAAAGAATGATATACAATGCATGCATGAAAGTATATAATGAATGCTAGATATAAATGCAAGGTATATATGTAATGATAGATATGAATGCATAATGTATAAATATTATAAATACAATATCAGATTTTATATGTAGACATAGAACCAATACATGAGCTGTATGCATATGGGATGTTGGCTTAATGGCAGATTTCAGATAACATGGTTCATTTTATGTGGTTAGTTACACCAGTTTATGGGATAGCTCACTTTAGTTTATATGTAAATGTGGAACTAAACTGAGAATGAACTTCACCCTCTGCACAAAGACACCCTCCTCTATATCAACCACCATACCATGTAACCCTTCTCTAAATGATTGCTATAATATATATAGATTTATGTAAAGTATAGATGCATGTTAGTTATAACTTAAATAGTCTCTACTCTAATGTATCTAGATGTATACTTGTAGCCAAGCATGTTAAGTATAATACATATGTAATGCAGATGGGTTATCTTTGTGCCATGTGTAGTGTAACTCATAACTAGTGTTGATTTCTTTTTTCATGTACACCTCCATGTTCACACACACACATAGCTTTACATGTTAGTTCTTTTCTCTTATATATATATATATATAATATATATATATATATATATATATATATATATATAATGTTGAATATGCATGAATGTGATGTATCTTGATATGTAACTTGTGTTGGCTTGTATAGCCTTAGATTTGTATGGTGTGTACTAGCTAGGGTAGACTGGTTAGGCCTAGTGAGACTTGACTGGACTAGGATGGACCTAGTTGACTAGAGTGTTGACCTAGTTTGACCTAGACAGTTGACCAGGTTTGACTTAGAGTTGACTTTGACCTAGATTGGCCTAGAAATCATGTAGATTGTATCATAAACTTTATTTACCTTATTTTAAACACATTATAACCTGTACTGCTCTATTTAGGACATTGTGACTCCGGTGCAGACATCTGATATTATACTATTCTTTTCAGAGTAGCAGGCGAGTACATTCTCTGATAGTTCTCTCATTTATTTGTCAATTACTGTACTTCAGTTCTAGTTAGCTGTATGTGATTCTCTGCTACAAACACGTATTTTTATTTCTGAATCCATGTATATGACACACATACTTACTCGTCTTGCCTCTATTATTCGAATTACCATACGAATCACCATACGAATCACTATTCGAATCACCTATTCGTATCTTCATATGTTGGTTGGACTTTTATTCGAATGATGTGTCAGATTTTAGATTCATTTGTATTAGATGGGCGGGGAAATACTTGATTAGACATGTGAACATTCCCACTATTCGAACCACCCCCTGCGAATATATTCGAACGATAGCCATTCCACACCCGGCCAGGTGTGTGATGTGCCGTATTTACCCTTAGCCGTTTACATGTCAAACTAAGTATTTTAAAACACACTTGGAGAATTTATTCGAATCATTATTAGAACATCATGTGAATCACTATTCGTATCACCTTATTCGTATCACCTTATTCGATTTACCTTATTAGAATAATGATTAGAATTACATTCGACTCATCTTATATTAGATTCACATTAGGATTACACTCGACTTATATTGTACCATCTGAACTCATTATGTTATTCTAGTTCAGCTAGATCTTATTTTACAGTCTTCTTTGCTATGCTTCTCTTCTTGTTTAGTTACTTACTTTCTTTGTACTTTATCTGTCTCTCTATACCATCACCTGAAAATTAAACTGTCATATTCATCAGTACAACTGCCTATAACTGCTTTATAGTTCTCTGTCATTTACTTGGGTTTTCTAGATGAGATTGTGCTCTTTTTTGTCCTGACTGGACCTGTTGATAAATTTTACAGATAGCTTGGAGGTTGCCTGCTATCCTAGAGGAGACACAGTAGAGATTGTATAGATAGTTATTTTAGTTGTCTTAAGTTGTATTTGCTTTATGGATTACTGGATTTGAGATTTGAGATATTTTCTGGGTTTGTGTATCTTAGACACTTAGACTTCTATCTGCGGTATCTCTTTGTGGATTTCATATTTTATCTATCTTTTATCATGCTCTACCTTAGATGTGATTGAGACTGTATTTGCTATGTTACCTCCATTCGGAGTGTATATACTGTAAATGTACCTTCATATTGTTAGATGTTTGACCTAGGACAGCGTTCTACCGCCGATACTGCGACGTAGGCTGGACGCACCCACTTCTCGTGCCCTTACTCTAGGGTGCGGGTCGTGACATGTTTTTAGTGGTGGCCCATGCAGGTCGAGTTTATGTAGTGGTATTCGAACTAGAGTATCACTACAGCCTGCAGTAGGATTAGAATATTTTTGGAGGTACTCAATCACAATAGGAAAAACTCTTAATTCGATTTCTTTTGTCTAAAATTGTTGCTTATTAACTTCCCTTGAATATAAACTGTTCTCCTTGAATTTTTGCTTCATTCTCAGAAATTGCTTCTTGTTTTGATCTGTCTTCATGATGGTTATGAAGACACGATCTCATCGCTTCGGTTCGGGGGATACTATCGAGAGGCTGGCCACCTCTCGTCCTGTTCATCAGGGCCTCGAGACCGCAGCTTCTGTTATGCCGACTCAGGTTGGCGTTTCTGCTATATTGGAGGTGCACCTCCATCTGTACAGAGACTTTTCTCTTCATTTCTAGTTTCTCTCAGCAGCAGTGATTCATGCAGCATCAGCAACAGAGATTTGTGCAGTATCAGCATCAGGCTGGAGAAAACCAGCAGGGCGAGCTATCGTCAGGACAGTCGAGGATGCACAGACCGTTGGAGATCTTGCTGCAAGTTCCGTTCTTTTCAATTCCATTCCCGCAATTGTCTTTTATAATTACCTTGAAATCCGATTCCATCTGTTCCTTGTTGATTGATTAGTTTTGTCATGTTACTCTTTTGTTGTGTTTGTTTTTTTTCTTCTGAGAAAATCATATGGGCTAGGTCGCCTAAATTATGGGATCTATAATCCTCGATAGTCGTGTTAGTTGGCATAGTGAGGACATGTAGTCAGATTTTGGATGTATTCTCGGGTATAGAAATTTAAGGTTTTCGCCGTCGCATGCGGCAGTGCAAAAATTTTAAATACCATGAACCTAGAGGTATGTACCTTAGTCAAGGACTCAGTGATTATCGTAGCCTTGCTCACTAGCATGATGAAGACTCTGGACAACATGATTTTGGACAGACGCATATGATTAACAGATTGTATCTTGAGAAGGTTTAAACATTATACCCTTTTGATTGTTATAAATGACTTAGGAGTAGGGATATTTAGTTTTGTAGAGCTTATTCATAGGTAGTTCCATAGTATAATGGTATGATAACTTGTAGAGTGTCTGTACCCTAGAGGTGATAGTTAGCATTGGTGTTAGAATAGTAACCCATTACAGATAATTCTCCTATTATCTATAATACCAACTAGTTACATAGGATGTTAGTATGCCTTACATCCTTGATGATTATTACTACTTTCTCTTACCTTTTCCAGTAAGGCACCCATGACCAGAGCCTGCCTTTGAGTATAGTTGTAGTTTCACCTAAGACCGAGAGGTCTATTTGCATAGATAGATTGCAGATGATATTGGCATATGGGATATAGGTTAGTTAATATCTATAGGCCATTGTTGTATAGGGTTATAAACATGTTGTTTAGCCTATACTTGGTTCAGTTTTCCATTTTAGTTAAGTTTCCTTCGTGTTGAGTTCCTTTGTGTTGATCACCTTTATAGGCAGTGTGCAGACCCTTCACTAGATACCATGTCCCATTGATTCAGACCATTCATCCTTAGCCTAGTTCTAAGCATTGTTTCAGACCCTTATAAGTTTAGTCTGCCTTAACCCTTGGTTGATCAGTCATGTATATATATATATAGATGATATACTTAGGATATATGTGATGGGTTGTTGTTCTTAAGCATATATATATGTGGTATTTGGTATTCATGTGCTTAGCTTGTAGGTATTTTAGTTATAGGTGACTTGATAGGATTGGAAAGTTAAGAGCTAGTCTATTATAGAGTTTCTCTTTTGCTAAATTCTAGTTGCCAACACCTAGATAGCTAGCATAGGTAAAACCCTAAGAAGTTGACCAGTTGATGACCAAGTACTTGGATGTTGAGAAATTGACTAGTGATTGACCCTTGACTATGTTTGACCTAGAAGGGGGTGCGATCATCTTAATTTCGAGGACGAAATTTTTATAAGGTGGGTAGGATTGTAACACCCAGTTTTCCAGATGAGGGTAATTTTGAAATTTTGTAATTATAATTATTATTTATTGATAATTATTTATATTATGATTTTTGGTGATTTTTAATCATTTTTAAACTATTTAAAATTATGACTTGTGATTTTGACATTTTACTATTGTTTGGTTTTAATTTCGAGGAATTTGTCACCCCCAGTTTTCAGGAACAGGAGTATTTTTGTTATTTTGTATTTTTGAAATTTATTTTATTATTTATGATATTGTTTGGGGATTATTTGAGTCGGGTTCAAATTTCAACTCAATCCGACTTGAAACGGGGACCCGGGGGTTGTTTGACTCTAGTGGGACCCACACACTAGTTAGGCATGGCCCACATGATATTAATTTTAGTCCACATGATAGAAATATTTTAGTTAGAGGTTAGACTAATTAATATGGATAAGGTTAGTGTGATTAGAGACTTTAGAATGACTAATTTAGCCCCAACCAATTAGCCCTTTCCTAATACTCATAGAATAGGTTAGTGGGGGCATTTTGGACCTTACCATAATAGGACAAATAGTCCCATATGGCCAGCCATTTTGGGAGAGGATAGGCTCAAGTTCATTTCATTACTCTCATCCACACTCTCTCTCTCTTGTTCTTCCCCAAATTCCTAGAGAGCAATTCCTAACAATTTCTTCACCAAATCCTTCCATTTTGCCACCAAATCTTCTTCTTTCCTTCTCCATTCTAGCCAAGGAAAAAGCTACCCAAGTTTGGGAGGATTCGGAGCTCGTTCGTGTCCTTTTGGAATCTCTACGTGTCGGTGTCGTTCCGGAAAGGATTTCTTCGATTCGATCTACCGGGAGGTATAAATCCCTTCTCCTTTTCATTTTCTCATGCATATAGGTCTATTTTGAACCCATAGGAATGACCCCCATGGTTGTATCTCCATTTGTGTCCATTTCGTGTCTATTTGGAGGTCATAGGAGTGTCCTTTGTGTTGTGGTTGTGTCCATGTGGGAAAATCCCAAATTTGGACACACTATGTGTTGTTGTTATGTATGAATGAATTATTACATGTTTAATCTTATATTTTTGTATTGGAGATGTGTTCTATAGTGTCTCATATATATATATTAGTGTAGAGAGTGAGTTCTTGATATATTATGTTATATACTTGTGTTCTTTTGTCTCAAACTACCTAAATCCGTCATGATTTTTATCCACGTTTTTAATTTCAGCCCTAACTTAGAAATGTCATAACTTCTAGCTCAAAGTTCGGTTTAATCTCCCCTTTTTTTAAAAGAAGCGTATTGAAGTTAGCTTTTCAAAAACATGTATTAATAGGCCTAATTCTTTCTGTAACTTTCTGGAGAATTATTTGAGTGTCAGCTGTACGAAAGACAAACGCGTTCTCGGTGTTTTTGCGATTTCGGAAGTTTCCGGAAACGAAAACGCGATCCGTTTGAAGTTTCGGAAAGCTAACACGTAGATCTATAACATACTTTAATCCTAGATTTTAATTCATGCTGAGATGGTACAGTATTGATTATTAGTAGGAGTTACTATTCGGCATATGCATTTTGTGCACCCTTGTGTGTAATATAATGTTCTATTTGATTTTAACCCATGTTAATGTATATACATTATGTAATTAAATAGAGAATACAAGAATGAGTAAATGGTTAAATAAATGATGTATGAGGTGTAAGTATCCTATCTAATGTAAGCATGTATAAGTATGGCTTGTAATGAATATGTAGGTTCCATAGTATGTAATATATGTAAGCAATGCATAAATGCATGAATGAAAGAATGATATACAATGCATGCATGAAAGTATATAATGAATGCTAGATATAAATGCAAGGTATATATGTAATGATAGATATGAATGCATAATGTATAAATATTGTAAATACAATATCAGATTTTATATGTAGACATAGAACCAATGCATGAGCTGTATGCATATGGGATGTTGGCTTAATGGCAGATTTCAGATAACATGGTTCATTTTATGTGGTTAGTTACACCAGTTTATGGGATAGCTCACTTTAGTTTATATGTAAATGTGGAACTAAACTGAGAATGAACTTCACCCTCTGCACAAAGACACCCTCCTCTATATCAACCACCATGCCATGTAACCCTTCTCTAAATGATTGCTATAATATATATAGATTTATGTAAAGTATAGATGCATGTTAGTTATAACTTAAATAGTATCTACTCTAATGTATCTAGATGTATACTTGTATCCATGCATGTTAAGTATAATACATATGTAATGTAGATGGGTTAGCTTTGTGCCATGTGTAGTGTAAACTCATAACTAGTGTTGATTTCTCTTTTCATGTACACCTCCATGTTCACACACACACATAGCTTTACATGTTAGTTCTTTTCTCTTATATATATATATATATATATATATATATATATATATATATATATATATATATAATGTTGAATATGCATGAATGTGATGTATCTTGATATGTAACTTGTGTTGGCTTGTATAGCCTTGGATTTGTATGGTGTGTACTAGCTAGGGTAGACTGGTTAGGCCTAGTGAGACTTGACTGGACTAGGATGGACCTAGTTGACTAGAGTGTTGACCTAGTTTGACCTAGACAGTTGACCATGTTTGACTTAGAGTTGACTTTGACCTAGATTGGCCTAGAAATCATGTAGATTGCATCATAAACTTTATTTACCTTATTTTAAACACATTATAACCTGTACTGCTCTATTTAGGACATTATGACTCCGGTGCAGACATCTGATATTACACTATTCTTTTCAGAGTAGCAGGCGAGTACATTCTCTGATAGTTCTCTCATTTATTTGTCAATTATTGTACTTCAGTTCTAGTTAGCTGTATGTGATTCTCTGCTACAAATACGTATTTTTATTTCTGAATCCATGTATACGACACACATACTTACTCGTCTTACCTCTATTATTCGAATCACCATACGAATCACCATACGAATCACTATTCGAATTACCTATTCGTATCTTCATATCTTGGTTGGACTTTTATTCGAATGATGTGTCGAATTTTGGATTCATTTGTATTAGATGGACGGGGAAATACTTGATTAGACATGTGAACATTCCCACTATTCGAACCACCCCCTGCGAATATATTCGAACGATAGCCATTCCACACCCGGCCAGGTGTGTGATGTGCCGTATTTACCCTTAGCCGTTTACATGTCTAACTAAGTATTTTAAAACACACTTGGAGAATTTATTCGAATCATTATTAGAACATCATGTGAATCACTATTCGTATCACCTTATTCGTATCACCTTATTAGATTTACCTTATTAGAATAATGATTAGAATTACATTCGACTCATCTTATATTAGATTCACATTGGGATTACACTCGACTTATATTGTACCATCTGAACTCATTATGTTATTCTAGTTCAGCTAGATCTTATTTTATAGTCTTCTTTGCTATGCTTTTCTTCTTGTTTAGTTACTTACTTTCTTTGTACTTTATCTGTCTCTCTATACCATCACCTGAAAATTAAACTGCCATATTCATCAATACAACTGCCTATAACTGCTTTATAGTTCTCTGTTATTTACTTAGGTTTTCTAGATGAGATTGTGCTCGTTCCTGTCCTGACTGGACCTGTTGATAAATTTTACAGATAGCTTGGAGGTTGCCTGCTATCCTAGAGGAGACACAGTAGAGATTGTATAGATAGTTATTTTAGTTGTCTTAAGTTGTATTTGCTTTATGGATTACTGGATTTGAGATTTGAGATATTTTTTGGGTTTGTGTATCTTAGACACTTAGACTTCTATCTGCGGTATCTCTTTGTGGATTTCATATTTTATCTATCTTTTATCATGCTCTACCTTAGATGTGATTGAGACTGTATTTGCTATGTTACCTCAATTCGGAGTGTATATACTGTAAATGTACCTTCATATTGTTAGATGTTTGACCTAGGACAAGCGTTCTACTAAACCGCCGACACTGCGGCGTAGGCTGGACGCACCCACTTCTCGTGCCCTTACTCTAGGGTGCGGGTCGTGACAAGAGGCATCGCAGCGCCAGACGGAGGCGTTATACCGTCAGATTGAGATGCTGAGGCAGAGCATGGAGAACTCGCATCAGCTTGTACTGGCAGCCGTAGAAAGAGTGGCACCGAGTACGGTGCATGGCCCTACTGGCCAGCAGCTGTACCAGCAGCAGTCCAGGCCAGGAACAGTATTAAAATTTAGGAAGATGAGCTCTAGAGACTTCACGGGCACGGAGGGCATCATTTATGCAGACGACAGGCTAGAGGACGTGCGGCGGAGTATGGAGCTAGCAGAGCTTCCTAGAGGACTTTGGGTTTCGGCCGCAGCCAGCCGATTCTTCGACATCGCGCTGACATGGTACCGTACGGATCCTCGTGCATCGGTGAGAGGGCTGACATAGGAGGACTTCCGGAGGCTCTTCAAGGAGAATTTCTTCCCGGACGTGGCTCTTACAGTATTGGAGGGCCAGTTTGTGAGTCTAGTGCAGGGGAACTCGTCGGTAGACGAGTATGCAGCAGAGTTCTTTCGCCTTAGCAGGTTCGCTCTCGATATAATCCAGGATGAGGGGCAGTAGGCTCGTAAGTTCCGTAGGGAACTTATTCATACAGTGCGCACCCGCACCTCGGGTCACCGTGATGCGACGTTCGATCAGATATTGATGGATACGCAGATTACAGAGGAGGACTTCGGCCTCAGGCCGAAGAGGAGCGGTGATACCATGGGGGCGAGTTCCAGTGCGGGACCGGCCAAGCGTCCCCATATTCAGCATCAACAGAGGCCATTTCAGCAGCAGCCTCTATTGCAGATTCAGCAGGCACCAGCGCGTGCCCAGCAGCACCAGGGACAGGGCCAGAGGCAGGCCATCCAGTGTGCCTTCTATAAGAAGATGGGGCACACCCAGAAGGTTTGTAAGATGAAGCAGGGAGTTTGTTTATTCTGTGGAGCTCCAGACCACCAGGTGAAGAAGTGTGCTGCCCGTGCAGCCAGACAGGCAGGCCAGGACGGAGTGCAGCAGACTAGAGGAGGCCAGTAGGGGTGAGCTTTCGCCATGACAGTTGAGCCCACTCAGGAAGTAGCAGAGCAGATAGAAGGTTCTAATCCTTCGATCTCATTTCCGCGTTTGCCTTCTTATAAACTGTTTTGAAATTCGGTTCCATCTGTTCCTTGATCGTTTGATAAAATTTTGTCCTTGTGATGTGATATTCTTCTGAGATAAGTCGTATGGGCTAGGTCGCATTGATTATGAGATTTTAGAATCCTCTAGGGTCATGCTAGCAGGAAGAGTGAGGACATATAGTCGGATTATGGACGTATTTCTCAGGTATGGGAATTTAAGATTTTCGCTGCCAAGCTAGCGGCAATACGAAAATTTTAAATACCATAATTCTAGAGGTATGTACCTAAGTCAGGACTCTGTGATTATCGTAGCCTTGCTCACTGGCATGACGGAGATTCTGAGTATCATGATGATTGGACATACGCATACGATTATCGAACTACATAATTTTTCTGTGTTTAATTTGTTTTAATTTTTGGAGGATGAATTCTTTTAAGGTGGATAGACTTATAGCACACAGTTTCTAGTTGAGAGTAATTTTAAATTTTATCATTTTAATCATTTAATTCATGCTTTGATTTTTGAGATTTTAAATCATTTTAAATTTTAAGCCATGACTTGTGATTTTGATAATTTACTATTGTTTGGTTTCAATTTCGAGGACAAAATTTTTTAAAGGTGGATAGACTTGTCACCCTCACTTTTCCAAGATAGGGATAAAATGGTAATTTTTCATTTTAGAATATTTTTGGGAATTTTATTTCATGAATATTAATATTTAATGATTATAGGATTCAGGTTCAAATTTTATCGCATTTCGACTTAATTCGGGACTCCGGGGAAATTTTGACTTGAGTTATGATTAGCACATTAATTAGCCATGGCCCACCAAACTTGATATTTAGGTTTAGGAGTTTGGACTAATCCCACATGAGTGTTTAGGCTTAAGTATAATTTTTATTTAGTCTAAACTAACTCCCAAAACCAAATTAGGAAGCTAACTTAGCATAGAAGTAAAAGGAGGGGCAAACTTGTAAATAGCAAGTTCCCCCAAACCCCCTTATTAGGGCTGTCCACTTCTTCCCTCTTTCCTTCTTCCCACTTTAAATTTTCTTCTTCTCCAAGTTCTTTCCAAAAGGAAGAAAAGAAATCCTTGGATTTCATCTCCACGTAAAGCTTTTCTTCCCGTTTTCTTCCATCGATCTATTCCTCTATCCCAAGTAGTGATTCTCCAAACTTTTGGGAGCAAGAAGTGAAGTGGGTGTGTCCTAAACAATTCTTTGTGTCGGAGCCGTGTCGGAGGAATTTTCCATTGGGAATCCATCTCCCGATAGGTACAACATATTCTCTAATTCATTCTTTTCATCATGATAACTAGATTGGACCCCGTAGGATTGATCCCCGTGTTTGTGTCCCTATTCGTGTCAAGTTTGAGTCCGTTTGGTGTGTCCTAGGAGAAGTTGTGATTTGTGATTGTGTCCTTGAGTTTCCCCAAAATTTGGACACTTCCAGAATAATTAGATTTGTGTCTAAGTGGGTTAGGCACTTTAATTCATTTGTATTAGTGTTATGTGGAGTGTAATATTCATATTTAGTGTGTGTGTGTGTCTCTATATGTGTATATATATGAGAGTGTGTTTATGTATATATATATATATATATATATATATATATATATATATATATATATATATATATATATATATATATATATATATACATATGTGTGTGTGTTTACATATGTGTGTGTGTTTACATATATAGATATATCTATATATGTAGGTGTGTGTGTCTCTATGTATATATGTGTGTGTGTGTGTGTGTGTGTGTGTGTGTGTGTATATATATATATATATATATATATATATATATATATATATATATATATATATATATATATATATAGAGTGTGGGATTGAGAGAATGAGAGAGTTTGAGTTTGAGTTTGAGTTTGAGAGAGTAGAGTTAGAGATTGATTGAGAGTATTAGAGAGTTGGAGAGGAGAGTTAGAGAGTTAGAGAGAGTGAGAGATTTGAGAAAAGGAGAGAGGGGGATTACCTGCTGTTGAACAGCAAGGCAGTAGCAAATATTGCTGCTGTTAGCAGCAGTTGTAATAGCCACAAAACAGGCCTTAGCAGTCCCATATATTCAGCCTACATGAAAGTCCCAAACTAGCCTATTCCCGCCCCCAATTCCAGCTCTACATGACAGCCATTCAAGCCATTAATTACCCCCAAACCTGTCCCATACATTCAGCCCTTAAGCACCCCTATAAACTTGTCCTTAACAGTCCAAAACCAGCCTATATCAACCCATAAATCAGTCCTTAATGCCACATAGGACAGCCCTAAACCTGTCACATTTAGCCCCAAAATCAGCCCATAATCCCCTACAAATTCAGCCCAAATCAGTCCAATATGGACAGCCATATGAGCCCCATTTGGACAGCCACTTGGCCCCTAAAACCTGTCCAAATTTAGCCTATTAACAGCCTATTTCAGCCCCCAAATAGCCCCATGTTCAGCCCTTAATTACCCTATTAGCAGCCCTACATTCAGCCATGTACAGCCCCCTAAACAGCCCTTAAAATCAGTCTATTTCAGCTCCAATGGACAGCCATAGATTCAGCCCAATTCAGCCTTTAATTGACACCCTCTTGACACACAATTTATCCCTATATCTAACCCACTTGACAGCCCAATATCAGTCCAAAATCAGCCCATATTAGCCCTTAGTATTATCTATTCACTCACCCTTCCATTCATGCATTCATTCACTCCAAATCATATTTATTCATTCATTCACATACCCATTCATTCATTCATTCATATATCCTTGCACCATTAGCTATTCATACCACCATTCAAACCACCATTCAACATTCATTCACCCTTCTATTCAAAATTAGTCCCCACCTTCATAAACCCATTCGCCCCATTCATTCACTTCTTCCATTTTTCATACTATCATCCTTTCACTTCACCAAAACATTCATTCAATCATATCATTCATCTATTCCTTCACAAATAAGCATATACCCTATCTAACCCACTAATTTTGCCTTAGTTTGGTGTCCCTAGATGGTGTCTTAGAGGGTAGATATGGGTGTTAGTTAGTGTGGGTTTTGAGGTTGGTGTTAGAGTTGGTGCTAATGTAGTATTAGGTAGTGAGTTAGCTAAGTTAGTGTCCTACTAGGTTAGTATCCTATTGGACTAGTAGAGAGGACTAACCTAGACACTAGGAGAGTGTGGGAGAGTGAACTAGGAAGGTTGGTAGAGAGTAGGGTGTGGTATCTCACGATACCATAGCGTATCAAGACGATACCCTAAGGTAATGTTGGAATGACCAACATGGAAGATAAGATGGACTGGATGGGTTAGATACCTAGATTTTATGGTTGGTAATGACTAGATAGGTTAGTGTCTAGCTACCCTAAGAAGCCTAGGCTAGTATCCTGAGATCTAGAGGGGTTTCCTTTGTAATGGGCATGTATTGGTATTTACCTTGTGAAGGGTAAATGTAGGTAACAGGGTATTGTTAAGATATTGAGTTTGATTTCTAAGATGGGCTTAGAAATAGGTTGTCTTGGTAGGTAATGACTAGATGAGGGTAGTTTAGGCTAGTCTTGACCTCCGTTGACCAAGAGTTGACTTTTTGACCAAAAGTCAACTTCAAGTCAACACTTGACTTAGAATTGATCAAAACCAAACCAGAGTTGACCAGTTGACTAAAAATCAACTGTTAGTCAACATTTGACTTATTTGACCTAGGGTTGACCCAGGGTTGACTCAGTGTTGACCAGAGTTGACCAGGGTTGACCAGTTGACCAAAAGTCAATTGTAAGTCAACCTTTGACCCCGTTTGACCTAGTTTGACTTGGAATGACTTCCAGTCATCTGGTATGAACCAAAATGACCTAGTATGACTCAGTTTAACCTAGATTGACCTATTTTTGACTTAGACTTGCATATCATGACTTAAATTAGTTTCCTTTTTATTATTAAATCCTGTTTGGACTCATGGCATCTCATCTATAGGTCTGTGATTACTCTGAGTGTCTGTTCACCTTATCAGCTCAGGACAGCAGGCGAGTACATTCACTGATAGTTTTTATTGTCTTGATATCTGCTATATCCGATTTAGTTGTAGTGTCTTACTTGATTTCTAACACGATGGTTCACAGACTAGTATATGTCGGATCCTGTCATGAGATGTTGTTCCCGGGTTACTTGGTATATTGGTACATGACTCGACTTGTTACTTGTACTTGTATAGACATGGACTTGGGAGTGGGCTGATCACCTGCTTTTGAATTCCGTGTCATGACGTGTTATGTCCGGATCCTTTATACTATTCGGGGATGGAGAGTTATTAGTGGTTGTGTGATCAAAATTTTCATATTGTTCTATTGTAAACATTGTTCATAGCTATACCCTCGCCTCATGACGGGTAAAGCCTTACCCTACATCGTTCACAGCTTTCCATGGTGACCGACCTAACCGCTCTATTGTACACATTGTTTATAGCCGGTCGGATGGAAAGTCTGATCATGTTTCCCAGGTCGATCACATAACGCTCTAATAATTCAAGGCACATTTTATATTTATTTTATCGTATTTTATATCTTGCTCAGTTCTACATTCAGTACTTTTCTTACCATGCTATGATATTCATTTAATCACATGTTCTACATGCCCTTATGCTATACCTTGATTGGAGGCTAAGTTCTGTTCGGGAGAAGGGTTACAACCCTGGTCCTTGTTTGGTTTACGGGTTGTAACTCAGCTTCCGAGTGGCTCCTAAGTCTTCCTATATCTTTGTCTTATATTTTATTATACTGTCTCTTATAGAATTTGTTAATTCACATGGAACTGCTGTTAGTGTTTGTACTTGCTTATTTTCCTGACAGGATACCGTTGATATATTACAGATGATTCTGAGGCAGATTTCCTGACCTATTATGGGGTCGAGTCTGATGGAGTAGACCTGGACCATGGCTTGTTAGTAGAGCCACTAGACTTTGCTCACCCTGAGTAGAGTAGCTTAGTTAGGGTTGCCTGGCCTACGAGCCAGCTAGTACTTTCAGACAGTATTATTTCATATTATATTCTGTGACTCTGTGGTGTTGTGTATAGCTTTGGGCTTGTGTGGATCTCGAACTTATTTTCTGCTTTCATCTATCATATTTTCTTTCATGCTATCTATCCTAGTTTGCTTTGTGATTTAGACTGTATTGCTATGTCACCTCCGTTCGGAGTGTATATACTGTACATGTACCTTTATCTGTTTAGTTGTAGTATTTATAGATGACCTAGACAGCGTTCTACCGCCGATGCTACGGCGTAGGCTGGACGTAACCATGTACTCGTACCCCTAATCAGGGTGCGGGTCGTGACACCAGTAGCAAGCGGAGACTTATTTGTCATATTCTTAACTCTTATCACTGGTTTTAATTCTCATGTCGTGCTTCCTTGTGGTACTTGCTATTAGAGGTCTAACCTCTCTGGTTTTGCATGACCAGATTTAGAGCCAGTTCCCGAGGACTCAGCTTACTTCTACCGCCAAGATGGTCAATACTAGAGGGATGATCGCATGAGGGCACGAGTGGGTTCCTTGCTTCCCTTCTCGTTTTTACTACTACTTTACTTATTATCGTTTGGCACCGACATATTGGTCGGACTGTCTTGCACTCACTTTTACATAATTGTAACTAAGTCAGACTGTAGCTGAGAACAATTGTGAATACCTTGCTATATCATCTTGCTATATTTTGTATAGCCAGAGCTCGAGAATATTTTGACTGAGCGTTTAGGAAGCCTTACTGCTTTATCTTACATGGTCTCTATTATTGTTTCTTATTTGAATGATTGAGACAATAGATATGGAGTGACCATAGTGAGACTTTCATATAGTATGCATCCCCTCGTCTTTTAGACAACATTGATCGTATTATACGGTATTCATCTACCCGTAATACGTAGCTGGCTGAGTCACTCCCCCGCTCTCCGGTATTCTAGTTCTGGGGCATGACAGGTCTCATCAATAACTTAGGAACAATTAGAACACTAGAACATTGAATACTCACAACATAGGACCGATTTATCTATATACTTATATAAATATTTTTTTTGTTATAGACTGGTAGGATACCTTGCTTATGTTTTGCATCCTAAATCTTCCAGAGTATGGCCACAGACTAGACCAATATTTCTGGTGATGGGTTGTCATCACCCTATCACACCCCACCTCCTCAATCAAGTCCGGATCTTACACCTCGGCAGCTGACCGATCGTCCCCATAATGCACCAGCATCCTGTGGATTTTATACTACTACTCAAGTGACAGATCCTACATCTTTTCGGAATGAACAGCAAGCCCCTACGGTAGTGCCCGATCTAGCTGCCCCACCAGTGCCCGTGGACCCCACCGACCTCGTAGGCCTGTTACGAGGAGTGCTTGAGGCCCAGAGAACTCAAACTGAAGCTCATCGCAAACAGACTGCGATTATGAGAGAAGGCATGGAGAATGCCCACAACGTGGCTATGGCTGCCCTTGAGAGAGGAGAAGCAGCACAATTGGAACCAATGCCTGCTAAAGTTGGCGATATTGAGAAATTCAAGAAGCTGGGCCCTTGACCTTTCAAAGGAACCGAGGGAATCATCTACGCCGATGAATGGCTCGACAGCATGGAGCGTCTCCTCAGTGTCGCTCGACTTCCTGATGACCTCCAAGTTGAAGCTGTGGGACTCCAACTGCTAGATGTAGCAAGCACCTGATATCGGAATGAACCCCGACTTCAGGACAGGCAGCTTGAATGGAACACCTTCAAGAGGTTGTTCCGCAGGAAGTTCTTCCCAACATCAGAGTTGCGGGAGATGGAAAGAAAATTCCATAATCTGAAGCAAGGGAACATGACGGTTGGTGAATATGCAGAAGAGTTTGGTCAACTTAGTCTCTTTGCCAAGAATTTGGTTGTTGACCCCGTCGATCGTGCTGAAAGATTCAGATATGGACCGAGGGAAGAGATTCGCACCCCTGTGATCGCAGGTGGCGCCAAGACGTACGAGAGGATCCTAATACGAGCTCAGGATATAGAGAAGAGTCAGCCTGCTCGTTCAAAGAAGGAGAATTCTAGAACTAGCAACTTCCAGAGTAACCAGAAGAGGCCCAACCACAACAATAACAACAGGCCTTCTCACCACCAGCAGCAGGACCATCAGGCGAGGACCAATGACAGAGCACCTCAGAAGCAGATTCCTGTCTGCGATTTTTGTAAGAGGCCAGGACATCAGGCAAACATCTGCAGGAAAAGGCTAGGACACTGCCTAGTTTGTGGGTTTTCCACCCACCAAGTGAGGGACTACCCCACGACATTCAACCAGACTGGAACAACAACGCAGAATGCTTCCCTACCCACTCAGCAACAACAGTTTGGGCAACACCAACAGAAGACTGGACGAGCTTTTGCCTTAACAGCAGATGAGCAAGAGCAAGAGCAGGAATCCACCGCTGATGTCATCAAAGGTTCTATTTATGTGCATTCATATCCTGCTTTAGCATTATTTGATTCGGGTGCATCACACAGTTTTATAGCAACCAAATTCATCTCTGCACACCACCTAGTTACGGGATTTAGCAAGAAGATATGTAGGGTTATGACTGGTGGTGGACCCATACCCATCACTGAGACCTGTAACTGTCCTATAACTATCTTGGGACAAATTCTTAGCACCCTTACTTGTGATGCCCTTACCTAACTATGATGTAGTCATAGGAATGGATTGGTTAAGTAAGTAGCATACGTTGATAGATTGTCGGATGTGTAGTCTTCAGCCCACCTAGAGAGCCGAAGTTTGAAATCTCTCGAGCTCTGGAAGATATGGAGAGTATTACCTACTCCTCTATCACCGAAGAACCCAGGCCTCCTCATCCTATCATAGCGAAATTTATGGATGTCTTCCCTGATAGCCTTCCTGTAACGCCCCAGTCCCAAAATACTTGGAACTAGATACGTATCATGCCAGCTGTATACATACGAGTAAATATACGGCTCGTATATATACATAAGCTGTAAATGTAGAAAGCCAAGACACTAAATCTCATCCACAAAGATAAATAATAATATAAAAGCAACTTGGAGTTTGTCATGTATACAATCGTTGGGCAGAGACAAAGTCTACTACCAACTAATTTAAATAGAGAAGAAATACACAAAGAAAGTGATTGGGCGAGCGAAGCAAATGACGAGCCCAAAAGCAATCATCACGAAGAAAGGAATGGCCTTAGCTAGAACACCTGCAAGACATCACGAAACACACACCTGGAGAGATCACCAGGTCCTCAGAGGGACGTAACAAGACACATAATATCATGCCGATAAACTGAATAAATAAGCTCAACAGAAAAGTATGCATGAGTAAAGGTTCCTACCCATTCTAGGTGATATGCACTTTGAGGACAACGTTCTACGCAGGGGCTGTAGGCTCAGCAGAGTAAATAAAGAGTGGCAGTAAGTAGCGCTCATCCGAGTCACTATCGGCCTTGGACAGAAGGTAGTGCTCATAAGAGTCACCCTCGGCCCAAAATGTGTGTAAAAATAAAATGTAGCCCCTACGCTAATAACTGTCCCCTCCCCCCAATGATACTATACATGCATCGTCTACACGACACTGTTTAATCCTTAATAACCGCCAAGTCTTCTACACAATTTATTGACAGTTATATTCTAACGTACGGCCTGTACGCACCGATGTACGATCGGTACGCAAGTCCGAAGCTATATGCGACTCACCACTCACACACAATCCGTGGCACATCGTGACAGTTTATGAGATGCACATACGGTGGTCCCTTAACTCTAAGCCAATTGCATAAAATATAATAATTTGCATCTATATATAATTTTGAAAGAACAACATAAAGAAAAAGCATACATGATATTGAGCAAGAAATTAAATAGTAAATGCAAGGTGTCTTGCCTGGTGTGTCATCTGGTGTGGTGCAATGATCCGATAAGTCCGAGTAGTCCATAGCATTGGTCGTTGCGAAAGGGCCCGAATTCGCGAGGAAGTAAGGAGGCAAGATTAGTCATGACTAAGAACAACCAAATCTAAAAGGGAAAGATATTTATAGATTCTATTTTTCTAGTCAAATGCCTTTAGGAATTTATAAGAAAGTATTTATAGAGGATTTTAGAAAATTATTTAACATTTTGAAATCTATTTATAATATTAAACTATATTAATCAAAATATCTTTATAAATATTTTAAAAATATTATTCATACCCAAAAACTATATTCTACCTGTCAAAAGATCTTAAAGGTAAATATTTGGAGAATCAAATTAGGGCAAACTATAGATTTTATATCAAACCTTAGCTTTTAATTCAAAAACCACATAATTAATAAAATTCTATATTTAGAAATAGTTTAATATTTATTAAAAATATCAATATTGATTTTAATGAACCCATGATAATAAAATAATAATAATAATACTGCTGATAATAATAATAATAATAGTATCATTAATGATAATAATAATAATAATAATAATAATAATAATGCTGATAATAATAATTATTAGAAGAAATAATAACTTTTATTATAATAAAGTAATAATAATAATACTTAAAACTAAAACAGCACAGTGCTGTTCTTAAATTTAGAAGGAAGAAAAAGGGGGTTAGAGAAAAATGGGTTTCGGGAGGGGTCTTACCACGGTTCGGCGGCGCGGCGCGGGAAGGCACGGCGAGGCTCGCCGACGGTCTTGCCACGGGAGGAGGACGCCGGACGGAGGCAGCGACGGGGGTTGGCCGCGCTGGGGTCCACGCGGTCGCGCGCAGTGCGGTGGCTGCTTCCGAAGCTCGACGCGACGGCGGACATGGGGGAAGGAGGCGGCAGAGAAGCTAGGGTTCCGGCCAGGCGCTACCCCGGCCAGATCACGGTGATCGGGGAGGTGGTTTCACAGATTTGGGGGCTGCACGGACGGGCGCGCCGGCGGGAACGCGACGCAAGGACGGCCGGGAGGAGCATGGCGGCGAGGTTCTGAAGCCGGCGCTGGGCGAGTCTGAGCCGGCGTGCACGCTCCACAGGGCGTCCGTGAGATGGTCGACGCCCGCACGGCGAGGTCGGCGCCGGGCGGTGTTGCTCGTGCGCGGTGAGGCAGAGGGCTTGCTGGAGGCGGCTGTTCGGGTGGCGTCGGGTGGTCCACGGAGGCACGGGGAAGGCGGATAACGCCGGTGCGACGCGGTGGCTGGCATGGATTCGCGGGCCGAGGTGAGGGTTTCTCCCCCTTACTTTCTATTCTGGCGTTGATGGTGGTGGTGCCCCGTCGGTTTGCCGGGGTGCTGGAGTTTGATTTGGGGCTGGCCGAAATTATGGGAGAGATCGGGGTTTTTTCGGCGAGACGGTCGGTCGTATGGCCGGATGATGGTGGTGGTGCTGATGATTGAGGGGCTGTGGTCGCCCAGGTTAGATCAGCAAGTGGGGGTGGTGACGGCGATGTCGGGGTGGTGGTGATAGAAGTTTGCCGGGCGACGAGGTGGTCAATGCTGGTGCTGGTGGGCGACTTGTTGTCGTGAGGGTATGGCGGAGATGGGCAACGGTGTTGCAGCCGGGAGGGTAGGGTTAGGATTAGGGTTTGATAGAAAATGGCCATGTCGGGTGTGTCCGACATGGTGGTTGTGGCGAGGAGATGCGTTCGGAATTGTCGGACGCGAAGAGAAATAATGTACGTGTACTGGGAGAATAGTGGATGTGGAAGGGCACAGACACGATGCACATTACGGTTGTAGTAGAGAATTATATAGGAGTACCTGCCTATATATAGGATGTGGGAATACCCATTGGATTATGTTTTGTTTAAACCAAATTAGATAGTTTAAATTAACTCAATAATCAAATCCAAATTCAAATTAAATTCTCATTTTAAACTAGATAATCTAAACTCAATTTAAGTATAAATTCTATCTTTAAACTATTAAATTAAATCCATAGATCCAAATCGGAATTTAAAATGGCCACAAAATTTTTTAAATATATTTTCCAAAAATATCAATAATAATAATTTTGAAAATAATAAATATTTCTAAATATCTTTTTGAATAACAAAATATTAATATTAATTAATTTCGAAAATAGACTTATATATATGAAATTTAAATTTATGCACCTCATATGCAATGAAACATAGTTTTCTAAAATAAGTTTTGAAAATTTCCAATGCGACGCATTTTTCCATTTTAAGTAATCGAAAATATCTATTATTTGAAAAACCAAGTTTCTAAAATAAATGTTTTACGAAAATATGTATCTCGTACATATTCGCACTCGACGAGGCATACAAATATACGAACTCGTACGCGATGTCCCATACGACTATACGACGTACAAATACCAAGTAAAAAATTAATACTAAATTAAAAAAAAATTAAAGTAGAAATTTAGGGGGTTTACACTTCCAGGATTGCCCCCGGATCGAGATATGGAATTCACCATCGACCTAGTTCCCGGCTCTTCCCCTATTTCTCGGGGATGCTACAGAGTCAACCCCAAGGAGGCCAAAGGACCAGATCAACGAACTGAAGGCCCAGGAATTTATCAGAGATGGAGCTTCACCCTGGGGAGCACTAGTTTTTTCGTGTCCAAGAAGGATGGGACTGTGCAGATGTGTATTGACTACCGGACGCTGAACAACATCACCATCAAGAACAAGTACCCTCTGCCCCGGATCGATGACTTGTTTGATCAACTAAGTGGAGCTAAGGTATTCTCGAAGATAGACCTTCGATCTGGCTATCATCAAATCAAGGTCAGGAAGGAGGATATTCCAAAGACGACATTTAATACCAAATATGGTCAGTCTGAATTTTTGGTCATGTCGTTTGGATTGACGAATGCCCCTGCGGTATTCATGAACCTTATGAACAAGGTCTTCCATGAGGACCGGTATAAGGCGATCTGGCCAAAGCGGACCGTATTTCAAACACTGCTTGAGTCAGTATTTGTATGGAGGCAGAGAGGGTTTTGAGTCCTCCCTCCAGGGTATCCATGCGCTGGACGAGGTCTGCTGGCGGCACATCAGGCTCGGTATCACCCCCAGTCATGTATACTGTCATGACACGGCTGGAGTCGGATGGATCAGTTGAGGCTTCACTCTCGGCTTCACTCTCCTGTAGGGGAGTTGCCTCTCCTGGAGCTTCGTCCTGGCTACCCCCAGCTATGTTCTGGAGGACACCCTCGTATTCGGGAGAAGTATCCGCAAGGGCCTGATTACCCCAAGTTATGTCTTGGAGGACTTCTTCGTCTTCGAGACGCAGATCCACAGGGGCCAGACTACCCCCAGCTACGTCCGGGAGGCTGACTTCATCTCCAGGATGAAGATCCACCCCAGCTGTGCTCCGGAGGACATCTTCGTCTTCAGAAAGAGGATCAACAAGGGCTTGACTACCCCCAGCTTCCTCCAAGATCTTCTTTTTTCCCCCGAGTGCCTTCAAACACTCCGGAGGACGGGACAGTTGTCTTAGTTTTTCTCGGCTGGCTCTTGGACAAGGACGGGGAACTGCCAGCCGCCTTTTAGATTGACGAGGAGTTAGAGATTACGTTGCATAAAGCAACTTTTAGTTTTGGCTCTTCTTTTATTGACACCTTCTTTCCGAGGCGACGTCGGAGGGGTGTTGATGATTGCAGCCGCTGGAACACCGACTGTCTTGGTAGGACTGCTGCCTTGCAACAGCAGTTGATGGTGACTACAGCACAGGTGTGCCCTGTGAGGGGCATATTGTGCTTGTCAATCGACTCTCCTGATCGGCGTTTTGTGAGTGATCATGTTACGCAGATCATTGGAAGTGAGTGCCACCTTCGCACCCCCATCAGGCGCATGGAAAGGCGCCAGGGTGGTCAAGTGAATGCTGCGCCCCCCTGATCCAACACCAAACAGGCGCTCAGATCAGTAGTGGGGGAACAACATTTACAGTAACTTGAACGAACCTCAGACGCACAACCATTGGAGGTGCGGGAGTTCAAGACCACAGGGTTTGCCTTGCTCGACTTGGTTGCGAACGCAACAGATGCGCCCAAGTGAGACAAGGACTTTAAAGGTCGACTCATTTCCGGCACAGAAGCACCCGAGTCGACCTTATATAGCTTACCATCAGTAGGCGCATGATTGTGAGCGCATGCTTCTGGTTTTGCTGCCGGCATAGCACGTTTGAGACGCATGGCCCGTGTTGCCTTAGACTTCTTCGTACCAGCCCGCTGGGGTGTGTAGTACTCAGAGTCCAAATTCTCCTCGCCACTACAGCGAGTGAGTCTGTCAAAGATAGAGACCTTCTGTTGTGCATCAGAGGTGAATGCACAGGGCATTAGTTGTGCCCCTGCTCCGTCGACACATCTTCCTCGCCTGAGAGGGAGATGGCTAGGGAATGTGGTCAGCCGTACGTTTTTCTGAGAGATGCGCTGCACCGGTGGGCACATCTTGGCTGCTGAGGACGTCAGCAGAAAGGGAAAGCTGTATTGGCGCATCTCCTTCGGTGGTGGTGTCAAAGGCGTCGACCTTGCGCACCCAGACTTGGCGAGTCTTCTTCGGCTTCGGCAGTCGCTTCGAAGGACTTGCACTGCCTTCAGAGATGAACTCCTCATATGCCTGTTGATTGAGGCGTACGACCAGCGTCTTGTGGGAGGAGCCCACCTTCACGTCGTCGGATTACGACACAGCTTTCTCGGTGGAGGAGAAAGAGGTCCCCAGCAGATTCGCCAGCTTGTTTGCCATTAAAATTTTTGATTACAAATTTCAATTACAAACAGAACAGTGTTATAATGTAGGACTTAGACGTAGTCCTAGTAGTACACTTTGTTTATCTGGGTCCCATGTGTCGATGGAGCGAGTGGCAATGCGTTGACTCCGTTGATGATCTGATGACAGTTCTCGGTTCTCTGAAGGTCTGAGTTGCTCTAGGTGCTGGAGCTTGCGGAGAGGAAGAAGACGTTGAGTGTCTGTATCTGCCTCTCTGTGTGTGCTCGTAGGTCTGCCTCTATATATGTATGTCTGTGTATCTGGAAGAAGAAAATGATCCCTCTATTTATAGTCTGCAGCTGGCTGCTCATGCGCGCATATGTATGATACGCCTGTTTGTGGAGATGCCACATGGTGATTGCTGATGGAGGCACATGGACGATGCGCTCTGATTGAGGAGTTGAACCCTTCCTGTTGCCTTTGTGGGCTACGACCGAGCTGACACGTAGCAATGGAGAGGATCTTTCAGTTGCTGAGATCTTGGGTGATTAGCACCCCTTCATAGGCTGAATCAAGTCAAAGGACACGTGTCGTAGGTCCATGGCTCGAAGATCTCGGATTTGCTGGAGAGTTATCAGATATAATGCGCCTGAGATTGGGCGCATGAGGAGACTTTGGCTTGTAACCTTTAGTAGTCACGAATCAGTCTGGGCGTACGGCTTTTGAGGCGCATGCGAGGCTTCAGTAGTGATTTGACTTTTGTCTTTAGGGATCAAAGAAAAGTCTGAGGCGCATGTAGAGATTTGGGCATGGCTACGAAGGCGCATACGAAATGGTTCGGTGGCCATATGGTTTGTAACCGTCGAAGGAAAGTAATGATGATGCTGACGTCGGCGACGCTTCGTTTTCTGAAAAAGCTGTCAACTTGTTCAGTCCTCGGGGGACGTGCTACCAACTCTGTCAGACTTCAGCATTTAATGTTCTTGACAGGTGATGGGCCTTTGAGTGGGCGCATCAATCGTCGTTCTACTAGGCACATGGGGACGCATGGGGGCACATCCTCATAAGGCGCTTGGTGTTGAGGGACGCATCTGTATGATACGTGGTCTGACCGGCACATCCGTTTGTATGATATGTCTTTATTGGCACGACTGTTACGTTCTTCGAGTGCTTTAAATAGCCATTTTTGACTTGGCCGAATTCGAGGCGTCAGGTTCATCACTATTAATGCAAATTCATTGCACGGATTTGGAGAGCCAGCCACTTGGCGCATGGGTTTGATTTGCCCGGCCTATAAATAGTGGCATAGAGAGGGTTTGCTTCTCGTTCTCTCACATCCTCCCGAAATAAACTTGTTTGTCCGAGCACATTCTGTTGACGAGATGCTTCCGAGGGTGAATATACGATGCGTTGTTTTCGTTGATGCACTCGAAGGTGACTGTTACATACAAAAGTCGGAGTCGAGGGCTTCTGAGGCAGGCAGAAGGTGCCTGTTGCATCCAAAGGTCGGGATGCTCAAGCCTCGCCTCCGTTATGCTAGAAGAGCCACAGATCGAAATTGCGGTGCGCCGATCATCTTCTTTGGGCTTTGGAAGAGCTCCTCCTCCCGCTAGAGTGGGTGTTGCCCATTCTGGTTGGGTTGAAAGCTGCTCCTTTAGCCGCGGGTCGATTGCGGTGCTCTCCTCTTTCTTGGTTTGAAGAGCTCTTCCTCCAGCTAGAGGGTTGATTGCCACCCTTGTTTTTCTTAATAAATGCTTCATTAGTTGAAGCATTTGATGGAGCATATGCTGAGACTTCACGATGCGCCTGGCTGAAGGGCGGCACATAACTGAGCTGCTGAAGGGATGCACATAACTGAGTCGCTGAAGGGATGCATATAACTGAGGATGCACATAACTGAGCTGCTGAAGGGATACGCCTGGCTGAGAGCGCATGGCGAGATGCGTCTGTTTGAGAGCGCATGACGAGATGCGCCTGTTTGAGAGCGCATGGTGGTTGCTGCGCCTAGCTGTAGACTTAGGGTCTTTTTTTGTAGAAATTTTTCTTTGTACAGCTCTTTTTTAGACATGTAATATACTTTTATATGAAATAAAATCTTCTTTAAATGTCTATACTTTGCTGTGCCAAGTACTCATCTGAGCTCCCTGTCGCATGTAATTTTGGCGCATAGGATTTCTGGTCCTGAAATTCCATGCTTATATATATATATATATATATATATATATATATATATATATATATATATATATATTCATTTATTATATTATATATATATATATAGATATATTATATATATATATATAATATATATATATATATATATATATATATATTAATATATATACATAATAAAAAAAATAAAAAAAAAATATATATATTTAATGTCATGTTATATAGGCCTAGTATTGTATGCTAATATATGCATGTATGTTTACACTAGCTCATTGAAATGTTCCTATGAATGCCTAATGTACATATATAATTGATTGCCTATATGTATATCTAGTGTATGCAATATATGAATTATATATATTATAAATTATGTGATTGATAGCTTGTGTTAGCCTTAAGATTGTGTGTGAGTGCTAGCATAGGCTTGGTTAGGCCTAGTGAGACTTATTAGACTTGTTTTTGGCTTGACCTAGTTTGACTAGTGCAGTTGACCAAAGTTGACTTTAGTCTAGTTTGACCTCGACAGCATGCAGATGCATTATAGATTACATTTATCATCCCCTGTATACATTTGACTTGTGTTGCTCTAACTAGGAGTCATGTATCTCATCTCGGACAGTACATTTACTACAGCTATTCAGATACCAGACGAGTACATTCTCTAATCATTTCATAACTTGCTTAGAATTATATTCCTGCTTTAGTTTACCTTATTTGATGCTGTCACGATATTATCACGGATTGGTACTATATGGATCCCTACATTGAGATGTTATCCCCCTCGGGAGCATCGGATACATCATGTCGTGTGTTTTATGTACATCGTGTATCCTCGTTTTCATGTTATTCATGTTTCTCATGTGCTTCATGCTCGTTCATGCTTGCTCGTGTACTCTCATGTGCTATCATGTTCGGTCATGTTTCTCGTGTATTTCATGTATAACCTATACTTCATGTGTACCCTTCATGGGCCTTCATGTG
>JANAVB010026281.1:0-25131 GCA_029216955.1 Iris pallida
GCTGACAAGGGCAAACAACAAGTCTGCTTCGACAAACCATTGAAGAAGTCATCCCCTACAGGACTTGAAAAGCCTTATAATTTTGATATATTGGCTCAACTAGCCAATACACCAGCTAAATTGTCAATCTTCGAGCTCCTACGCCTCTCTAAAGAGACTCGAGAAACTCTGAGTGAAGCATTGTTGCAAGCAGAAACCTGCTTAACTTTCCTCAAGAAGTTGGAAACAGAACCTGTCTCTCACTGCCATAATGTATTGGAATTTATTCCAAATATTACCTTTACACAGGACGATATGCTGCTAGAGGATAATCGACATGACCGTCCTTTATATCATACAGGATATATTGATTCTATGAAGGTTGATCGTCTACTAATTGATCCAGGATCCGCTCTCAGTATTATGCCGAAAGTTATGCTAGATGCATTAAAGATACCTGTGCATAGTCTTTCCAGCACTATTACTACTATCTTGGGATTCAATCAAGAAAAAAGTGAGCCTTTGGGCAAGATTCGCCTCAAATTTCAAATAGGCGATCTTCGCACTAAGGTTACCTTTTACATTATCGACAATCATGGTTGCTCGTATAATGCTCTATTGGGGAGACCTTTCTTGCATGAACATAATATTGTTCCTTCGACTCTTCATCAGTGCTTCAAATATGTTGATGATATTGGAGAAGTTCAAAAGGAAGTTGCAGATCTCTACCCATTCAAGGGAGTCGAAGCTTACTTCAATGACGCTCGCATGTACAAAGATGAATACTCAAAAGTCTTGCAAGCTATGGATAATGAGGATGAGACATCCAAAGTTGACACCTTTGTTATTCCTGTAAAAGGGCGTATCACTCCTCCGCAGTCTGTCAAATCATCTGAAGAAGGTTCACTGATAATTCCTGTCAGTGGACGTACCACACCGTCTGCCCAAGTTCCCCAAGGATCACTGATAATTCCTGTCAGTGGACGTATCACTGCACCGTCTTCCCAAGCTTCACAAAATTCGCTGATCATTCCTGTCAATGGACGCATCATTCCCCCTCCATCTTCTCAGGCTAGATCAGATACTCTAGTCATTCCAGTCAGTGGACACACTACTTATCCACGATTTTCTTCAAGGGAGCTCACCTCTTCTGAGCCTTTTGTTATCGATCTTAATCGAAACAAAAATTCTGACTGTTATTCTTCTTCTCCTTTTGTCATTAATTTGACTAAGTCTGATAAGGCTCAGCCTCCTGTTGTAAATACAGCATCTAATATTAATGAAGCATCTCCTTTGCAGTATATTGATGTTTGTGGTTATGCACAAAGTTATTTACAATTGCTAGATGGCTTAGAGCCACTAACTATAGGAGTTGTTCAAACTCTTCACACAGACGTATCATTAGACTCTATACAGAAATTATATTTCGTGGTCCCTGTTCGAAAGAAAGGAGAAAATCCAATATTCTTCTATAAAGGACCCCAGAATCCCCCTAATCTGGAAGAAGATGATATAAATGATGATACTGGAAGATTATAGTTACGTCGCTACAGTCAGCAATCCAAAAATATCATCAAGAATATGGGTTATGACTTTAGAACCAGTCTCAACAATAGAAAAGGAAGAAGAATGCCTGTTCGAATTCCTCCATTAAAATACGGAAGGACAAAATGTGGTTTAGGTTATATTGCTCCTACTTCTTTTATCAACATAGTTCATGAAGAGTCAAAATTCAATAAAGACGAACAATCTGAAGACGAACGATCTGAGTCTTCTGATTCCCTTTCTTGGGATTCTGACACGAGTGTTGGCGATCTTCATCGCTCTATTCTATCCATCAATATGGTTTCTATTGATGGCCCACAAGAAAATGATGAAGATGAGGATGATTTTGAAATATCACCCGAATCAGAACAATGGGCTCAAAGATTAGATAATCAATGGGAATTCAGATTCGAACAGAGAGAACCTCCTACTGAAGATAAACTGATCCAAATTGACGTTGGTGAAGAAGGCTCCCCTAAACCAATATTCATCAGTGAGAGTCTTTCAGAAACAGATAAGCAAGACATGATCAAGCTTATTCGTGATTACATCGATGTCTTCGCCTGGAGCTACGAGGATATGCCAGGACTAGATCCGAAGATCGCAATGCACAAGCTTAATATTATGCCAAATGCTAAACCGGTCAAACAGCAACAGCGACGATTTTGTCCAGATATTATGGATGCAATCGAAGCTGAAGTCAACAAGCTTATGGCTTCCGGATTTATCAGAGAGGAACAACATCCTGAATGGGTGGCTAACATCGTTCCTGTCCTCAAGAAGACCGACAAGATCCGAGTCTGTATAGACTTTCGTGACCTCAATGTCGCTTGTCCTAAAGACGAATTTCCTCTTCCAATTACAGATGTGATGATTGATAACACATGTGGTTTCGAACGAATGTCATTCATGGATGGGTATTCGGGGTATAATCAAATCAAAATGTTTCCAGATGACGAGAGACATACTTCTTTCAGAACACCGATCGGTACATACTGTTATACAGTAATGCTGTTTGGTCTCAAGAATGCAGGAGCAACATATCAGCGAGCAATGAGCACTATATTTCGAGAACATCTTCGAAAAATAGTCGAATGCTATGTTGATGATATTGCAGTCAAAAGTCGAAGAAAGGAGGATCATATCCAAGATTTGAAGACTATCTTTGATTTAATGCGTCAGCATCAACTTAAAATGAACCCTACTAAGTCCTTCCTGGGCGTCTCTAGTGGTAAATTTCTCGGCTTCGTCATTACCGCTAAAGGTATACACGTGGATCCCGAGAAGATCAAAGCCATTCAAGAGATGCGTCCTCCACGCACCTTAAAAGAGCTACGAGAATTTCAAGGAAGAATTGCTTATATCAGGAAATTCATTTCCAACTTATCAGGACGCTGCAGACCATTCCATAAACTTATGAAGAAAGGTGTATCTTTCGTCTGGAACGAAGAATGTCAAAAAGCATTTGACGATTCACGTCATTTCCAGAGTGAATCCCCTCAGGATTATGATGAAGAAACCCGGTATTCTCAACTCCAGACTTGCTAATTGGGGAATCTTGTTAGCTCAATATGACATGCATTATATTCCTCAAAAGTCGGTTAAAGGACAGGCTCTTGCTGATTTTCTGGCAGCTCATGCAGTCCCAGAAGATTCTAAATTATATGATGAGATTCCGGATGAAGTTCTGAATTCAAATATGGTTTCTGAAGAAATTCCTACTTGGCATCTATTCTTTGATGGAGCATCTAGAATAGGTCCCAATGGCGATATTGTCGCTGGAGTTGGAATTGTTCTTGTGTCTCCAGAGGGATTAACTATTCAGAGGGCTTATTCTCTGGATCAATCATGTTCAAATAATGTTGCAGAATACAATGCGTTGCTCATTGGTCTTCAACTAGCTAAACATCTAGATATTCAATATTTAGAAGTTTATGGAGACTCCAAGCTTATTGTCAATCAGATCAGAGGAACATATGAAGTCCGTCATCAGGATTTGATACCTTATCATCGAGCAGCACTCTCTATGGCCTCCTCCTTTGAAGGTTTCTTTATCGAACATGTCCGACGAGCCTATAACGCAGAAGCTGATGCTTTGGCCAATCTTGCTGCTGTCCTAGCCATACCAATCAGACGTCAACAATTAATAGTGGTTTATAACCGAGAACTATTCTGCGTTGATAATAATTTGGCTTTGGCTTCTCCTTATAATCCGGACGAAGATTCTCTTAACCTTGATGCTGGATTAAAGTTTGATAAAGTGTCTTCATCTTCTTCCGATTCTACTATGGAATACGTCTTTTCTAACAAAACAGACACCATAATTGAAGACTGGAGACGTCCGTTTCTAGACTTTGTGTTGTATGACATACTTCCTGATAATCCGAGTGAAGCAGCATCTATCCGGCGCCGATCTCTCAGATTTTATTACAATCATACTACGAAGACACTATATCGTCGGTCTTATGACGGTCTTCTCCTCCGATGCATCGCTGGTGAAGAAGTACAACAGATAATCCGTGAAGCACATGATGGTGTCTGTGGAGCTCATCAACCAGGTCCTAAACTTCAAGATCGTATCCGACGTATGGGTTATTATTGGCCCACGATGGTAGCTGATGCCATTCAATATGCTCGGAAATGTAAAGCCTGTCAAATTCATGCAGACTTTATCCGTCAACCATCGGAGTTTCTACACCCAACAGCGGCATCATGGCCCTTTGAGGCTTGGGTCATGGATGTCATTGGTCCTATCAATCCACCATCATCAAAAGGACATCAGTTTATTCTAGCAATAACTGATTACTTTTCTAAATGGGCTGAAGCAATCCCGTTATCTGAAGTCAAGACTTCTAATGTTATTAATTTCGTCAAACATCATGTCATCTATCGATTTGGTGTTCCTCGGCGTATTATCCATGATAACGGACCACAGTTCGTCAGCCAGAAATTTACTCGATTCTGCGACGATCATCGGATCAATAATCTGGCTTCTACAGCATATAATCCAGCAGCCAATGGATTAGCAGAAGCTTTCAATAAAACAATCATCAAACTCTTGAAAAAGTTCGTTTCTTCCAACAAACGTAACTGGAGTGAGAAGCTTGGTGAATGTTTATGGGCTTACCGCACTACAGTTCGCAATGCGACTGGATGTACACCTTTCTCTTTGGTATATGGGTGTGAAGCTGTTCTTCCCCTCGAGATACAGATTCCTTCTCTGAGAGTTGTAATCTCCAATGAACTTACAACAGAGAACAACGATCGTCTTCGACTTCAAGAGTTGGAAGCTCTAGATGAAAAGCGATTATATGCTCAACAAAATATCGAGCTGTATCAAGCCCGAATCTCGAAAGCTTTTAATCAAAAAGTCAAAGTCAGAGCATATCAGAAAGGAGAGTTGGTCCTTACTGTCAGACGTCCGATGACTATGACACATATGAGTAAGGGCAAATTTGATGCGAAATGGGAAGGCCCATTCGTAGTAAACAAAGTCTTCTCTAACGGAGCATATCAGCTTGCTTCTATGGATGGGAAAGTCACGATGATGCCCATCAATGGCAAATTCTTGAAGAAATATTATGTATAAATTTCATCAATATATGTAATATTTTTCATTACTCCCCAGCAAGTGTAAAATCAAAGTTTATTCTTCTCTACAAAAGCTATTTCGATATCGTTATCCCAGCGGAAACTGATATTCTACCACGTATCATCTTCCCAGAGAATTTGATATTTTGTCTTGTTAGATCCCCAGTGGATTTAATAAAGATCTTGTATAGAAAATCATGTCCATATTACCTCTGAATTTTCTATCTCAGTATGTATCATATTTTATATCCTATGAAAATGATATCTAGTCTTTTGATTTCCGAGTCTAAAGATCAAATGAGTAAAGGTAAATTTGATACAAAGTGGGAAGGGCTCTACATCGTAAGCAAAAGTTTCTTCAAATGGAGCTTATCGGTTAACCAAGTTAGACGGTTGAGTTACTTTGATGACTATCAAGGGCAAATTCTTCAAGAATACTACACATGAATATAAAGAAAACTATTTATAAACAGTATCAGTTTATAAATAAAAGTCGATTTTATTTCATGAAGAGTAGTACATTATCATGGAAGGTCACTGTTGTCCTTCTCAAATTTGGGACGAAGACCGCTACTATCTCTATTGAATACATAGTCAGCAAAAGAATCAAGAACCTCATTGCTAGAGCCCACGAGGAATTTGCAAGCGGCCATCCTCATGGCTTCGTCTTCTTCAGTCCTTCCTGGTTCGAGCAGGAAATCCAGAATGTCCCTTGGTGGCTTTGGTGCAGACAAACCTTCACCAGCCTCCATCTTCTTCGGTTGAATCGAATCAGCAGGGCGTTCTTCAGTGCCTTTTTGAACTTTGAGGCGATCTCAGTCTTCACTACCAAATTACAGCATTTTAGCGACGGCCATTTAGCGACGGAAATTTTCCGTCGCTATTACCGTCGGATCACCGACGGATTTGTGACGAAATACCGACGGAAAGCAGTGGACAATTTATTTTATTTTTTTATGTCCATATCCGTCGCTACGCCGTCGATAGGTCGTCGGCCAAGTAGCGACGGTTTTATATCCGTCGCTAGGACGTCGCATATTTTGGCGGCAAAAGCCTAAAATATTGGCGCGAGATTTGACTGACGACTTAGCGACGGAATAATCCGTCGCTACTCTGGCGCGAGATTTACTGACTACTTAGCGACGAAATAATCCGTCACTACTCCGTCGCTAATTTCTGTACCCTAACTTAAATTGAACCGACGGGGGGGGGGGGGGAAATTTTCATTCCCCCCAAAACACTCTCTCTCTTCCCTCTCCCTCTCTCCGACGATCTCGCTCTCTCCGACCGGCGATCTCCCTCTCTCTCTCTAAGGTATGCTCTCTCCCCCCCTCTCTCTCTCTATCTCCCTCTCCTCTCTCTCTCTTTTACGATTTGGGGGGTTGGAGGGCTGTCGTAGTGGTCGGAGAGGGTGTGGGGCAGGGGGGTTTCGGGTACGGGGTGGGGTGGTCGGGGCAAGGGTGGAGTGGGGTGGTCGGGGCAGGGGGGTCGGGGAGGGGTCGGGCAGGGGTGGGGGGGTGGTCTGGGCAGGGGGGTTCGGGTAGGGGGTGGGTGGTCGGGGCAAGGGTGGGGTGGGAGAGGGGGCAGGGGGGTCGGGAGGGGGTCGGCAGGGGTGGGGGGTGGTCTGGGCAGGGGTGGGAGAGGGGGTCGGGCAGGGTTGGGGGAGGGTCGGGCAGGGGTGGGGGAGGTCGGGCGGGGGGGCAGGGGGTGGGAGAGGGGGTCGTGGCAGGGGTTGGGGGGGGTCGGGCAGGGATTGGGGGGGGGTCGGGGCAGGGGGGCAGGGAGGTGGGAGAGGGGGTCGGGCAGGGGTTGGGAGGGTCGGGCAGGGGTTGGGGGGGGGGGTCGGGGCAGGGGGGGCGTAGGAGGGACTCTGGAGTCCCCGCGCAGGAGTCCTCCCTCCCTCATAGAACACACACACACACGGACACACACACACACACGGACACACACACACACACACACCACACACACACGGACACCCACACCACACACGGACACACACACACACACACGGACAACACGGACACAGACACACGGATACACACACACTCAGACATATATATCATGGTTTAAAGTATCGACCGATACCGATCCGATACGGCCGATACCGATACGATTTGGCATGTTCCGATCCGATACCGACCGATACCAAGTATTGACCGATACCGACATTGGGGGTCTTTGTTCCGGTCAATTCGACAAAGAAAATTAAACAAAAAAGACAAATCAATAAGGGTTTAAAGCATAACAAGGTTGTAGAAGCATGTAAAAGAAGAAAATCACATTAATTGAAGAAAATCACATCTATTGTTTGTAAACCAATCGGTAAGGGTGACTACTATTTCATTTAATTTCAAAACTACTAAGAAATAACACTGAAAATACTTAAAATTATGCCTAAATGTATAAAATATATGTTTTTAAATGTAAATAATTTATTAATAATTATTTGTTCCCCGATACCAAAAAATCCGATACTCCGATCCGAAACCGCCGATACTACCGATATCGCCGATACCAATACTCATAGGAATAGTCCGATACCGATTCCGATACCGATACTTTGAACCTTGATATATATATATATAATATAATATATATATATATTTATATATATATATATATATATATAGGCATAATTTTAAGTAATTTATTAATAATATATATATATATACACAGACACACGTCGTGAAGTCTAGTATATATTTGATTAGCTAAGGTAGAAGTTTAGCCTAATTAAGGTTAGTTTTGACAGAGTTGACTTGGACTCCTAATTTGACCCAGAACTAGTCTAGTATACCATCTGCTCCTCCTTTCTTCCCTTCTTCTCATTCGACTATCTCGGCCTCCTATTCGGCCTACTATTCTGATATGCGTTTGATACGGTCTACCTAACCTATATACTGATACTAATCTGATACTCTCTGATATTAAGTACATCCGGCTTACTAGCTAGCGGATCCACCAGTTACATGATTATATACTAATTATGTTAGATTGTGATACTAAGTAGCCTCGTCGTAGGCCTAGCGTGTTATCCACAAGTTTAGTTTTTCTTACGATATGAGTATCGGTATCGGGCTATTAATTCTTATGTTTAGTTTGTCTTACGATACAGATATTCACATCAAATCGAGCATGAATCGTTACTTTGTTGATCGTACATGGATGTACAAACGACAACACGAGAGCAGAATTGGTGTGAGTGACGATTTTCAGGCAGGTGTGGAAGTATTTCTTAAGTATGCCATGAGCAAAACTCAGTACATGGACGATAACAAAATCAAGTGTCCATGTGTTAATTGTCACAATAGACGTTTCGAAGAAGTGATGACTATGAGAGATCATTTGACCCGTAAGGGTTTCGTACGTGATTACGGCCTGTGGTCATCGCAAGGTGAATTATATTCAGAAAGACAGGCTGCAGAAGCTGGTACTTATGCTTTTGATGATAATGCTGCAACGGATGTCCTCGAAGACGACGGATGCTCTGTGGATTATGGAGACATGCAGAACCTTGCACGAGATATGGTGTATGCTGCGGCAGGGCCTAATTTTGATCCGAAGGATCCTAATCCCGAGGCAAAGGAGTTCTATGATATGTTTAAGGACGCAGATACTCTCTAATCCTGGTTGTGAGACTCATTCCGCACTGTCAGTGACGATGCGGTTGTTGAACATAAAGTCTGATTTTAACTTGCCACAAGCTTGCTATGATCGGATCACACAATAACTAATGAGGTGTTACCGAAGGAATCAAAAGAGCTCCCAAAAAACTTCTACAAGTCAAAGATGATGGTCCGACAACTGGGACTGGGGTACGAAAAGATAGATTGCTGTCGTAACGGATGCATGTTGTATTACAAAGAGAATTGCGTATTAGAAAGTTGTTGGTTCTGTAATGTGGATCGTTACAAGACAGTACAGGGAAAAGGAAAGTCAACTAGAAAACGACGTCCTTACAAGTAATGCATTACTTGTCGATCACGAAGCGCTTACAGAGGATGTATATGTCTCTGAATACAGCAGAACACATGATGTGGCACAGTGAAGATCGCATAAAGGACGAAGGAGAATTGTCACATCCTTCGGATGGGGAGGCGTAAATATTTGATTTATGTCATCCAGATTTTGCTGCAGAGCCTAGAAATGTACGCCTGGCGCTATGTTCTGATGGCTTCGCCCCTTTCGGACAGTCGGGATCTCAATACTCATGCTGGCCGGTCATTCTTACCCCTTACAATCTGCCACCATGGATGTGTATGAAGACTCCTTATATGTTCTTGACAGCTATCATACCCGGTCCCAAAAATCCGACAAAGAACATCGATATATATTTACAGCCGTTGGTGGATGAGCTGAAACAGTTGTGGGAGATCGGCGTCACGACCTATGATATTTCCAGAAAACAAAACTTTCAGATGAGAGCTTCACTCATGTGGACAATCAATGATTTTCCAGCATACGGTATGCTGTCGGGATGTAGTACGCACGGCAACATGTCTTGTCCGATATGTATGGAAAATAGTAAGGCGTTTCCGCCTTAGACATGGAGGAAAAACTTCTTTCTTTGACTGTCACCGTCAATTTCTGCCAACGAGACATCCTTGGCGAAAGAACAAGGACGCGTTCAGATATGGAAAACAAGAATTTTCTGAACCTCCTGCCAGATTGTCGGGATACGATATTTGGGAAGATGTAAAGGAATTGCCCACCGCAATGGAAGATCCATCGAACAATCGTGTCGAGGGGTTCGACAAAGCCTTAACTGGACCAAACGGAGTATCTTCTGGGACTTGCCTTATTGAAAAGATAATCTTATTAGGCATAATCTTGATGTCATGTATATCGAAAAGAATGTGTTCGATAATGTCTTCAATACCGTTATGGATATTAAAGTAAAGACGAAGGACAATCCAAAAGCAAGACAAGACATGGCCGAGATATGCAAACATCATAATCTAAACTTGATACAAAGGGGAGCTGGTGGACAAGTAACTAAGCCGATAGCGCCATACGCATTGAGCAAGGAAGATAGATAATAATCTGCAAGTGGATATCTACTTTAAGATTTCCCGACGGCTATGTGTCGAATTTGTCTAGATGCGTTGATCTCAATGAACGCAAGCTAACAGGAATGAAGAGTCACGACTGTCACGTGTTTTATGGAAAGATTACTGCCCATTGCGTTGAGAGAGTTGTTGCCTTCTGCTGTATGGGTTCCGTTGGCCGAGCTGTCTACATTCTTCAGGGATATCTGTTCAACTAAGCTCACGGTGCAACATATGATACAACTTGAGGAGAAGATTGTCTTAACAATTTGCAAGTTAGAGAAAATATTTCTACCGGGTTTCTTCGACAGTATGGAGCATCTACCGATTCATCTAGCATACGAAGCCCGTGTCGTGCATCTGTTCATTATCGATGGATGTACCCCTTTGAAAGGTAAATAAAATTGATATAATTTAAGTGGATTTTACAATTCATTGTTAATTCTCAAGATAATTTGTCTCTCTAGGTATCTACATCATCTAAAGAAGAAAGTTGGCAACAAGGCTCATATAGAGGCTTCGATATCGAAGCATATCTTATCGAAGAGGTGTCAACTTTTGCTCCATTTATTTCGATACTCATGTTGAGACAAATTGAAATAGACCTCAAAGGAATGACGAAGACGTTGAGGAAGGTATATTCAATTTAAGGGGCAAGCCTATTGGGTCTAGTAAGAAACGGTGGTTGAGTGACGATGAGTATGATGCCGCTCACCGATATGTCTTGTTAAATTATGACATACAAGAAGTGAGAGATTTGGAGAAGTAAGTGACTACACCTCGTTATAATCTCTAATTTGGTGAGGAAGTGACTACACTAATTTTTATTCTCTAACAGTGTATTTAGAGATGAAGTCAAAATAAGGACACCCGATATTACCGATGAGGGACTTCAAAGAGAGGTTGATTTTACCTTTCCGTCATGGTTTCGAGATTACGTAAGTAACTGAGATAATAGTTATGCGGCTACCATTTAATATATATGCAACTAAAATATTTAAAGTTTACAGGTTTTATTAGCTGAACCAAGTACACTCACAAATGAGAGCATTCGTTATTTGTCATTGGGACCGAAGAAGCATGCAAAGACTTGGCCCGGCTATGTCGTTAATGGCTTCAAGTTTAAGACAACTCAACATCCTATGAATGCCGAATTTCTCAATGACGGCTTCAGTACGAAGGATTCTGGTGTTTGCATAAGAGGCACAATCTATGACGACGAGCCGGACTTTGACTATTATGGAGTACTTCGGGATATTGTAGAATTACAATATAGTGCCCCATTTGATATGCATATTGTTATGTTCAAATGTGAGTGGTTCGATACGACACCAAATATCGGTTGGAGAATCGATAAACAATTTGGATTCGTCGATATAAATCATCGCAGGAGGTATAGAGGGTCCGACACGTTTGCGATAGCAAGTCAGGCTGTTCAAGTCTACTATACAAGCTACCCAAGGCGTCGTAGAGATCGCTTTGACTGGTGGCAGTATGCAAGATTAAATCTAAAAATACATTCAACGTTGGAGACCCAGCATACCAAAGGACCAGATCAAAAAGCCCCAATACTTGGGACACAGTCCTTATGACATGGATGTTGAATTAGAGGTTGATATACCTCTTGCTGATGAAATAGAGGGGAGGAAGAGGTTGATATACAAGACTTAGATGTCAACCAGGGGAGAAAGAGGCGTCTTGTCCCAAGTATTGAGACTGAAGAAGAAGAAGAAAAGAAGAAGAAAAGAAGAAGAAGAAGAAGAAGAACTTTATGAGGATGAGGATGAGGATACAGATGAATTCGACGATGAGGATGATGATGATGATGAGGCCGACGAGGAGAGGACGATGACGATGATTAATATCGCTATATTTCAGTTGTATCTTGAAGCACCCAATATCTAGTCTCGAATCCTAAATTACCCTATTATATTTGGATTTACAATTACAAGTCTAGTGGAACACAAGATGCCCTTTCATCAAAAGTTACAAGAATTGTACTTTGTTGTATTGGTGCGTGATTTTATCAGATTTTGTGTATCTAGCTTTTTTCGTACTTCACTTCTGATTGTAATATTTATTTCAGTTTGGGATATTTGCGTATTATTGTATGAGTTTCTTTTTGCAGATGGCACTCCTAGGCCTACTCGTCTGGGCGGCACTCATCGCCCTGCTGCTGGTATGGATATGTTTAGTTTTATATTCATTTATAAATCTATGTTGTCGGTATTTTGTTTATGTGTTCTATTTACAGGGCATGGTTGCGAGCACCCGTACTGGTGGTGCTGGCCGTGGTCGTGGGCGGTGGCGGCGGCGGCGGCGGTGGTGGTGGTGGTGGTCGTGGGCGTGGACGTGGGCGTGGTGGTAGCGGTCGTGGTCGCCAGCCGTTCCCGGATGTGACCTCCGATCCGACTTGGAGAGCCCGGACACAGGCTCTTCCCGCCGTCATTCTTCCTCGGTGCTACCGACATCGTCGTCGAGGCCTGTGACTCCATCCGCTAGCGGATCCTTCCGCCACCGGATGTACCAGCGATGCAGCAGCAGATGCAGCAGGGGGCCCAGCCGTTACTGCAGGGTGGGCCTCGGAGTACCTCGGGATTCAGTTTCATCCTGTTATCGGGGAGTACGTGCGCGGACCCGCGGATCCCCCGACGCCACCAGAGAGCTGGTGGGCGAGTTCCGACGAGAGCTATGGCCCGCTGGTGAATCGTAAGTAAATTTAAGTTAATTTATTAAATTTGTTTCATTTATTCAAGTTAATAATCAAGTCGTTGCTTCTTTATAGGTTTTTTCCGTGGGATGCTGCCCGGATTCTAGGGCGCATTATCCGGGATAACTACCATGGCCCCTACCTCAATTTTTCTGAGGTGCCTCAGGACATGAAGTACGTCTGGCTCGACGAGATGAGGGTATAAATCCGTCGGTGAATTATTAATTATTCTTTAAATCATTAAATTTTTTATTACGTGATATTTGAATTTGTATGTCAGAGGACGTTCTGGTGGCCCCCCCATCGCGAGGAGGCGATCCGCAGGACCTACAAAGCCGCCGCCGGGAAGAAGATACGGGATGCGGTGTACGACCTTCGTACGGCGCATACGAGGAAGGACTGGATCCGGGCGGAGTACTATGAGCAGATGTTGGAGAAGATGGATACTCCGCAGTTCAAGCTGAAATCGAAGAAAGCTAAGGCTAATCGACAGGTCGCGGGTCTGCATACGGGGGGATCAAGGCCCCACGCATTGACGCGTGCAGATTTGGTGAGATAGCATAAATTCAAATTCATTCTATTATTTAATTTCGTACTGTTAATATACAAAGTTAATTAAATTCTACGTATGCAGGCCCAACGGGCGGTGAAGCAGAGGAAAGAGGCGGAGACGGTCACCGCTCACGATGTATTCGTGCATACGCACAAGAGGCGGAAGGACGGGAGCTTCGTCGACGCGAGGGCCGAGGAGACTGATGTAAGTACTTACGTTTATAAGATTTATGTTAGAAATATAATTATGTTAAGTTAATTAGATAAACTTAGGATTCAGACTATAACTTAGGAAAACATAGGATTTAGATTATAACTTAGGAAAACTTATAGTATAAACACATTCATTGGATAGGCTGCGTATCGTGAGGCACTTAGTCGGCTTAAGATCGAGCCCCCTTCCGAGAATGTCGGCGAAACGACGCCCACCCAGACGCACTCTTCTATGGCCGCTCGCTACGACGACGTGTTCGTAGAATCCGTCGGCGGCGTTAGGAAAGGGCGCGTCTACGGCTTAGGTTCCATGGCGCCCTCGTTGCAGCCGTCCCCGAGATATCCACCGCCTCCGCCTCCCCCAGCGCCCCCGGTTGACGATGTGAGGGCGCAGCTTGCGAATCTGACCTCCGCGGTGTCAGATTTGTGGGTGATAGTGTTGGGGTGCTATCCGTCTGCTCCCGGTCCGTCTGCTCCCGGTCCGTCTACTGCTGCTGCCGGTACTTCGGATCGACCTGGTCCTTCTTCCCCCGGACGGCTTTCGTTTAACCGCTCTGCGGACGCCCGCATCGTATCGGATAACACCATCTTGACGCTCCTTGACATGATGTCGCCAGAGCAGCTACGCGCGCTTCCAGACCATGTCTTGTCCCAAGTGCCGGCACACACGGTGGAGGAGTACATACGCAAAGCGGATGCGGCGGCACGAGCACGAGACGATCCGACGGACGGGGTTTGATTTTGTTTATGTGTTGGTTTTGTAGACATTTGGATACATTGTATGTTCGGATATTTTTTTATGTTTGGATAATTTAATGTTGGATATTGGATATATTGTGTTGGTAATATTTTGTGGATATTGGATACGTTGGATATTGGTGTCGGATATGGATATTTTGCATATGGATATATGGTGTTGGATATTAGATACGTTGGATATTCGTGTTGTATATGGATATATGGTGTTGTATATGGATATTTTGCATGTTTGATATTGTGTTGGATGTGTTGTATAAACAGGAAAGAGTCTGTTTGCAGTATTTTTTTTCAAAAATTAGCAGTTAGCGACGGACTGGCGACCACTCAGCGACGGATAGTCCGTCGCTAACTGGAGAAAACTGAGTTTAGCGACGGTTTAGCGACGTAAAATCCGTCGCTACCTGGAGCATTTCAATAAAGTGACGGATTGGCGACGGACGATCCGTCGACCTGATGCTGTTTGATGTCCAGAAATTTTAGCTTTCGCGACGGATTGGCGACTAACTTACGGCGGACTGGCGACCACTCAGCGACGGATAGTCCGTCGCTAACTGGAGAAATTGAGGTTAGCGACGGAGTGGCGATGTAAAATCCGTCGCTACCTGGAGCATTTCAATAAAGCGACGGATTGGCGACGGACGATCCGTCGAACTGATGCTGTTTGATGTCCATAAATTTTAGCATTAGCGACGGATTGGCGACTAACTTACGACGGACTGGCGACAAAGTCCCGACGGACTATCCGTCGCTAACTGTAGGAATTTAATGTATCGACGGATTGGCGACGTAATATCCGTCGCTACCTGGAGAATTTCACATTGAGCGACGGTTTAGCGACGGAATGTCCGTCGGTAATTGGGTATCAGAAAATCTCTGATACGCTTTTGTCGACAAATTTACGACTCGTTAGCGACGGAGTTTTTCGTCGCTAACCCTATATCCTGATACATGTTTTGACGAAAGCTAGTCGGTAATCCGTCGCTATATATATTTAAATGCGTCGACGGTATTCCGTCGCTAAGTCGTCGCTGAGCGACGGAGTAGCGACGGATATGTTTTAGCGACGAGGTTATTCCCGACGGCTGTTTTACTAAAATATCCATCGGTAATCCGTCGGTATTTATTTTTGGCGACGGACTACCGACGGATACGGCCGTCGGTAAATCCATGTATTTTGCTAGTACTTCTTGGAGGCTTCTCCCGACGACATTTTTTATGTTGAGGAATAGAAGTGTTCGTTCTTGTCAGATTTCTGCTATATTTAGGCAGAAGTTCCTCAAACAATGAAGCGTCACATTCATTCGACGGTTCGTCCGTTCATTAATACTTGACGATTCATCCGTTCATCCGACAGTCCATCCATTCATTATTTCCTAACGGTTCGTCCGTTCATAATTTTCTATCAATTCATTAGGTGGGGATTCGTTATTCATCATGTTTTCATCAAATCCGAATCTACTTACTCATTTGTTATTTTTGACCTCTGTATAGAAATCAATCTACTTTCTTTTTGAGTTCCTACATATTATCACGTCCATAATACCTCTGATAATATTATATACTCTAAAACAGAAAAGATGATCTTATTATCTATCATGTCCACAATTTATCCACAAATACAAATCATTGAGCATAGAAGAATTGTCATTTCCATTCTCATTTCACCATAAAAAGTCCATTACATTTTCTTAGACTTTCTTACAAATCATAATGGAAATCTATTACAAATCTTGGATTTTCATTTATATACAATCGAGATCTACTTCTTCTTGGATCTTCTCTGGCGATCTCGTTGTTTGTGGCAATTCCTGGGTGTCCAGCAGGAATCAAACTCTGGTCTTATCTCTCAGACGAGAGGAGAACCACAGAGTAGGGCAACACGAAGGCGTGTTGCTGCCAATACAACTGGTGGATTGAGGGTAACCTCTCAAGGAAGATAGGAATGTATTCCACATTGGGATACAATTCCTAGTTCTGCCTTGAAAGGAACTCTACTACCCAATCTCTCGGGTTAGAGTCCACTCCACCATCCAACTCTCCGTGTATAAAGGCTCTTCCTACCAATAGAGGAAGACCTTTATATCTCACAGAGAGTTCTGAGTTGTCTGATTTACGCGTCAAAGGCGTATGAGCTCCCTGATGTGGGTGTCAGAAGAACATCCTCCACAGCATCCATATCACCAATGCCAATTCTGAAGAAGGTTTTCAACCAAGCTTCTGCAAGTAACAGCAAGAAAAATCAACCAACAGAAAATTGGTTAGCAAAGACAGATGCATTCTGTTCATTCAAAAGACGAAATCGTCTTTAACAACAAAAAATTCGATGCGTGTATATTGAACTTACTGCTGAGTTTGCTGCTAAGGATTGACAGACCCATATCTGGTAGCGTGCACAGAGATCTAACATCAGACAGCATGGCTTCTTTATTTTTTCTTCTCACGGAAAGTTCATTCTCAGAAGAGAGGAAGAAGAATGGAAGATGAGTTTACGTGGAGTTCATCCATCTATTTAAAAAGTCAAGTGCAGGTCTATTCTTGGAAAAGATCCGCATGAGTAGCGCTCGTAAGTTGTGGAATGAGTGTCACGTGTACTTCGGGAGACAGTGCAACATTGGAAACAGTCAAAGTGTGCTAATTAATATTCCTCATTAAAGGCACGCAGATCAAACACAAAAGTTACTTCATTTCTTTAAGACGGGCACTGATGGCCTTACAAAAGACAAAACAAAGAATGCAACAAGAGCATAAAAGTTACGCTCTATTTTCCAGAGCGGCTAAGTTTAATGCCTAACTCTTCCACGCTCTTCACTCCCAGGCGATGCAATAGGGTCTCGAGCATTTCACGCTTCTCCATGAGGCTCCGCCCATCAGAAGAAGACGAGCCATCCAATCCAAAGTAGCTCAAGAGATTCTTGGCTAACTGCGTAGGGTCGTCCTTGAGCTCGATGACGACTGATTCGGGTTCTTTGCCCCCAAAGGTGGGGTCACCATGGGCACAGAAACCCAATTTTCGTGCTTCTTCTTCAGCCGCTTCCTTTGGAGTCATGGTTACAAGAATGAATGTCAAAAAACTGAATTTTTTTCAGTTTATATAACAAAGCTTGCTGGCGGTTCATATTCTTCCATAAATCAGATTCAATCAGTCTCGAAAAATGAAGAGTCATCATGACATTTAATAAGTTCCTTTTTGCATGAACAGACTTAATGCCAGCGTGTCATGACTTATTCCCACTTTTCAAAGTAATTTCGAACTTTTGAAAATCATAAAGTTCGAAAACTTTAAAGGGGGTCTTGTAGGATGTGGAAAATTATGACACGCTGTCATTTTAATCCATACGCTCAGGGACAGATGCTCAGTTGAAGCCATACGCTCAGTTCAGAGTTGTACGCTCATTCAAAAAGCCATACGCTCAGTGAATATTTTATTATTTACTGAAGTGACAGCACAGTATATATTTAAATGGGGAATGAATCCGACACTTCGTCTTTCGTGCAAAGACAGTTGTCACAAGAAGAGCAACCGTCGTATAGGATTTCGAAGAATTGGTTTTGTCTTTTACAAGGACAGCTCAGCAGCCTTCATAAATGCAAAAGCCATCATTACTGTCAGTTTTGACAGTCTGTCAGCCGTCATATCCGCAGTCACGACGCTCGAGAAAATCTTTTGACAGTTATTAGAAGATATGGCGTATCAAAGAAGATTGATGATGGCCACGTGGCCATTTCCTCAGTGAGCGTATGAAGTCTATGCGACTCCTTCTGTTGGCCCAATGATTGTATCATATTTTTGAATATGGTTATATGTTAAGTTTAGCATTTCATTATCACTAATCTTCATACTATCACTATAGCATTTCTACTTATACTTATATCTTTGTTGATATGTGCCCATTGGTTTACATCTTAGTGATATGAGCTTATCTATCTTAAATTTAATTGGGTTGCCAATATCAAAATTATGTTTTTGATTGTGGTCATTCAATTAAGTTTAATCATTATGATATCACTAACATTTATGCCATCACCTTAGCACTTATACTTAAACTTTGTATAGTCCTAATGTGCTTTAATTTATCATACTTGCTACTATGTATATTGCTTTGTTCGTCTAACATGTACATGCAGAAAAGTAATAAGCAAGATCAATGTGGACATATGCAATGAAGAAATCATGGTAGGCCAAAGACGACGGATCCCACAAGATTTCTCTGAACCACCCGACGACATCTCTGGAGCCACGCACCGGGGGTTCCGCTGCCCGGTCAGCGGACGGGGGTCGAGGGGGCAGCGTCCCTCGTCGGGGGTTCGGGGGCGAAGCCCCCAAAAGGTATTCAGTTTTCACAAACTGGATATCTTTGGATAGCTGCCGCCAAGGGAAAAAGCCAGCACCTATCAAAGAAAGAAGCCAAGCCATGCCATCATTTCAAGACTCTGAAGAAGCCTGCACCTGCTACAGTATATCTGGAGTCTGTAATTGAGTCTTAGGAATAATTGTAAACACAAGAAATGGATGGCAAAATCGAAAGCTAGGGTAGAAACCAGCCCAGGATCATTTTTGGATGCAAACCGGCATACCGGCGGTATACCGGTGCATATCGGCGGTATACCGATTTTTGTTCACAGAAAGTTTCTGTCCACAAAATCGGCATACCAACGGTATACCGGATCATACCGACGGTATACCGGTTCAGTAACGTTGAAATTCCAACGGTCGGATTTCCAGCATTAAATGATCCCAACGGCTATATTTCTAGCCGTTGCTAACCCAGACCGGTATACCGCCGGTATGCCGGATCATACCGGCGGTATGCCGGTTCGTGACTGAAAAGTTGCCTTTGGCTTCTTTTCAAGCTTTGGTTATAAATAGCCTTGAACCCCTTCATTCAAGGTTGATGCTTTGAGCCTAAAAATTTCTAAACCACCAAAGCTTATCCACATACAACTCTACAAAGCCTTCATTTGCCATCTACAAATTGTGTTAGAGTTATTGAGTTGAAAAGTGAGATCTTCATCCTATTGTATAAGGAGATCAAAACCTATTGTGAAAGGTTGAAGTTGGAGAGTCTTCGTATCCAAACTCTCGGTTGAAGTTGGGGAGTCTTCGTATCCAAACTCTCGGTTGAAGTAGGAGAGCCCTTCGGATTAAAGCTCTTGTGTAAGAAGTTGGCGAGTTCTTCGGATCCAAACTCGTGTGTAACTATTTGCTCAAATAGTGGATTAAAGCCGGAGAGAGTTCCGGGACTGGACTGCCTCTTAGGAGGATACCAGGATACATCGGGTGTCGGTATTGTGTTTGCTTCTTCTCTTGCACTTATATTTTTAAATTACCAATTAGCTTGTGCTAAGTGCTTGATTAGTTAGCTTGACCCTATTCACCCCCCCTAGGGTTGCTACACTTCCTTCTCCAGTGAGCGTATGAAGTCTATGCGACTCCTTCCTTCTCCAGTGAGCGTATGAAGTCTACGCGACTCCTTCCTTCTCCAGTGAGCGTATGAAGTCTATGCGACTCCTTCCTTCTCCAGTGAGCGTATGAAGTCTATACGACTCCTTCCTCATCAAGTGAGCGTATGACCTTGTTCAGTCAAGTGAGCGTATGAACTCCATACGACTCCTTGATGACCAAGTAAGCGTATCAGCTTTATTTTGTTCTACATCATTCAAGGCAGCGTATAACTCTCCTTCAACGAGGCAGCATATTACAGCAACTACATCCAGGATTACAGTCAACACACGTTCTCACGTATCCTGTACCCAGTTATCCACTTCTCTAGAAGTTATGCAACGTGGCATCTGCGCCATCAATCTCTCCTGAACATGCTCCACTACTTCAACTGCACGTTAATGTGTCTTCATCAGAATTCGCCACGCGTCCCTGCAAACTGCACACGTCAAGTAACTACCTGAGCGTATGCTCAAGGGCAGTTATCCTGAACTCTATAAAAAGGAGTTTCTTCATCTTCATCAAGACGACAAGTCATTTTCAGAGAGAACAGAGAGAGATTGCCTAGTTGCTGTCCAAGTTCTTCAAAGTTCGAGTTTCTTCATCGCATCGTCCAAGGGATAAAGTAATCGTCTTCTAGATTAGATTCCTACAGTTGTAATTTTCTCAGATTCAAAATAAATAAAGTGAATTTATTTATGGAAAACACCTTCCCTCCTTAGAAAAATTTTATCCTCGAAATTTCAAGACGAGGGCCGGGGTACAATCAAAATCATTTAACCTTGATCAAACATGAAATTTAAATCATCAGGCACGATCGGATTCTAGGCATGATCACTAGGTACAATGATAAAATATAGGCACGATCAAAATTATCTAGATATGATCTGGGATAGAGTTAGAATATTGTTGTGATTGAAATCATTTTAGGGACGAAAAAATCTAGGTACAAATATGATCATAAAAATAGAAAAAAGATCAAATGAGGTCTTGTGAAACAAAAGGCAAGAAAGAAACGAATGTCAACAGTTTATTGAGAAGGCAAAAAGTAATGGAATCTTTTGAGAAAAATGTCAAATCAAATTGGAATGGGGTACCAGGGTTTGTGACTCAGGAAAGATAAAAGTTGTATGATGGTAGGATAGCAAAGATGATTAAACGATGATAGGAATGTAAACGAGTAAGATATTTCCACCGAGGGCCGAGTGATGATCAAAGGAAATAGAAAGAATATCGTTTCACTATTTCAACGGTCAGAAGATAAGATATGCAGGAAAAAGACTTACAAGATAACTATCTTATTAATACCATACAAAACCAATCTCTAACTAGCTGAACTTTCGGTATCTACATAAAACTAAGATATCTGTCAAGGTATTAAAACTAAATATATGAAATCATAAATCACCTAAATCAATTTTTCATCCATCGTTGTATGCCAATGGTCTTATCTCAGATCCTCTCTGCTTATACCTTCTCTAGAACCTATCATTCCATTGCTCGTGTTATTCCTTCCATGGCTATATCCTTCCCTTCTAGGTATAGTAGTCATCTAACCATAAAAGTTGATCATCGTCAAGTGTTTCTTTACTTGATCATTATATTCACATGTTTATATATATTATCCAAATTCACTTTCTCCATGGGAGAATATTACCAAATCATATACTTTCCTCGCTAACTCTACCTACGTCCTCCTTTATCTTCAATAACTCTTTCTTTAAGTATAAATTTTAAAATCGTCAAATACCATCATTTTTGAATGAGGTTTAGACGCTAGCGAGCACTACTAACGATTTTATTCCAAATAAGTCACAAGCTAGGTATACCACTCCCTCAAGGCTAGCTTACTCAAGGTATTCTTCTACCTTTTCTACCCTTTAGCTATTTATTATTAATCCCAAGGATCCCTTACAAGGAATGAGATAAGTAACAATCTATGTTTCCCCCGCATATAGCTATCAACTATATACATGTGGTCGTCCACAAGATGTATATCAACTATTTATATATAAAGCTAACCACAACTATCTACAGCTTCCAAAATATGTAACTAAAAAAATATAATAACTAAATAAATAAATGAATAAATAAATATAAAAATATATATACAACGTACTAAGGTTGAAACAGGAAAGAGATTGAGCCAATAGAGATGGATATGGTCCTAATAAGTTCTACGAAAAATCAAGTACAATTTTATAGAAAATCTATCCTTTCTGGCTGTGATAAGAGATGTCTGAAAATGGAAAGCCGCTAGAAATACAAATTCTCTAATCGGACAACAGTCATAATAATTTGATGGTGCAGAAAGACAACCATATTATGGATACAGTCTTAATATTCGAAAAACCCAAATTATCCGAAGTCACTTTGTCTCAAATTCATGCCTCGCCAGAGTGCACCTGACTGCAGTAAAATTTTGGCTCCATAACTTGAATAGTAATAGGTTTTCGAGTAGTCTATCAACTTTATATATTTCTTGGCTGAACAACATAGGAGACAAATTTGATGCATTTAGGATGTAGTCTCAATAATATCAAAAAACCTATCAACACCTGAATCACTTCAACTTAGAGTCTATGCCCCGCTAGTACGCAACAGGCTGCAGTATACTCGCAGTTTCTATAATTCAAATAGATGGTTGCGATGCATATGTGCGAAGCCATATTAGGTCACTGAATATTTTTTTAACTTTGTCCATGAAAATTTCAAAGGGATAATTCAACAATTCAAAAAGTTTTTCAATAACTAAAGGAAATTCAATATTAGGATGGAACCGATTCTTTGACCGTTCGTGCTTCATGATACTCAAGCATTGATTTTAAAAGCTTTCTAGGTCTTGAATTGATCAAGAAGTTGCATAGGGAGAGTAAGGTTTCGAGTTGAGTGGAGGAAATCAACAAAATAAAAAATTTTTCGGTACTTGGAATAACTTATGAAATATCAATCCATATTGGAAATATTTTTTTCGGAAAATAGTTCCCTTAGGGGATATATGAACCAGCTGAATTGAACCAATTCTTTGGTAACAATTAACCTTGGGGCTTTATGGTTCCAAAAGAATTTGGTTCGAAATTGGTTCTGATAAAGTCAATTGGAAATAAGGTCAAGAGAAATGGTTGGATACACTAGTCGTAGAAATACTTTGGGTAGATAAGAGTTTATTAGGTTGCTATAGAAGAATTTGAAACTCTAATTATTGAATGGATCTAGGTTCCAAATAAAGATAGAGGAGTAAGATTTGATCAATAAATGGAGAAGTTGAAATAGGTTTACTAAAGAAGGAGATAAAAAAATCTAATCTTAATCCAAAAATGGCGAGAGAGTATGGATCCTAAAGCATACTAGAATCTGATAAAGATATGGAAGAAAATAATCCCGAAAGCCATGGGACACTAAAATATACCAAAAATCTAGAAAATAAAATAGGCAGTAAAACATACCATCATACAATCGGCCTAATCTAGATAAGGTTTAGGTTCAAACGTAAGCAAGGTTACCTATAAAACTATAAGCAAGCCAAATATTTTAAAATAAATAATTTTGGCCCTATATTATAACATGGTGATATAGTAGACTTGTTGGCCCATTCCATGGTCACACCCGATTTCGATAATCAACACATACCTAAGTTAATACACAAAATATAGAAAATGCTGCTAATCATTTCAGGATACATGAAATCAAATTCAACGGACAATGTACTGCATCAAACAAAGCGTCAACATCATCAAATCTTCAGAAGACTCATTTCTCATTTTATTCTGTATTTTATATTTTATTGAGTCTAGGAATTATTGTAAAATCAGTTTTGGTAATACTGGCTTAGGGTTAAAACTGTCCACATTCCAAAAGCCTACCTATTCGTATTTTATTACAAAATATTTCAAAAACATATTTTGCAAATAGCCTTTACAAATGATTTTACAAATAACCAAAAACATATTTTGAAAACTGTTTTTGCAAAAGATTTTCAAATATCTCCTGACAGAACTCGTAACCGAGTTCGGCCCGAGTTCGGTCCGAACTCTGACCGAGTTCGGTCAAAAATGTTTCAAACTTCTGTTGCCTCCAAATCGGCGAGCAACGTCTCTTTGCGAGATATTTGCACCCGAACTCTGCCCGAGTTCTGCCCGAGTTCGGTTGGAGAAAATACCTATAAATAGAGAAAAACTTTTCATTTCAATTCACTCATTCATTCTTCATTCTCTCTTCTCTACTACTCAAGTATTTTCAAACGATCTAAGATTTTCAAATCATACCTATATATCTCTTAGCCAAAAGCCAGTACTAGCAGAGTTGATTTAGAGTCTTTTGGTGTTCCAAGAGTTGTAAAGAGGTCGTTCAAGTTCAACAACTTTTCCTGTTGTGGAGCTGGTCGTGCGCTTGTCACCAAGCACGGTGTTGTGAAGCTGGTCGTACGCTTGTCACCAAGCACGGTGTTGTAAGAGACTGCAAGCTCTCAGTTAAAGCTTGTGCCATAGTGGATTAACATCGAGCAAGAGTACTCGAGACTGGATTAGTCCGCTCAGAGGGATACCAGTATATATCGCTGTGTCACTGAGTTTGAATTCTCTATCTTTATTTACTGTCTCTTATATCACTTCCATAGTTTAATTTTTTAATTGGTGATTATTTTCCGCTGCACACACACACTCTATTCATCCTCCCTCTAGAGGTGCTCAACGGTCCTACAATTGGTATCAGAGCAGGTTATATTCTTATATAACATACCTTAGAGAGTATATATATATGGCAGCCGTGAAATCTATGTTCAACGGTGAAGGACAATCCACAAATAGACCTCCCATTTGATGGAACAAATTATACCTATTGAAAAACACGAATGACTTTCTTTCTAAAATCTCTGGACTTTGATCTTTGGTCAATAGTCGTTGATGGTTATAAGAAACCACCACCCAGTGGTTGAAGGTATTCTTATGGAAAAGCCTCATGACAAGTACACCGATGCTGAAAAAGCAAAGGCTAGTCTTGATGCTCGAGCCATCAATGCACTATTCTGTGCAATTGACAAAACCGAGTTCAACAGAGTTTCAACCTGTAAGATGTCTCACGAAATTTGGAAACTTCTTGAGGTAACTCATGAAGGTACTTTCCAAGTGAAGGAATCCAAAAGTAGACTGACACAGGAGTATGAATCTTTTAAGATGAAACCTGGTGAGTCAATTAAACAGATGTTTACTCGTTTCCTTGATATAACTAATCCTTTGCAATCTCTTGGTAAGGATTACAGCAATCATGAGAAGATCAGAAAAGCTGCTGGCTCT
>JANAVB010026282.1:0-32602 GCA_029216955.1 Iris pallida
TATAGAACAGGTCCATCCTCATTTAGTTTATTTCGAAACACTCATTTGGTACCAATTATCGATGATCAATAGGTTTAGGAACAAGTCACCAACAAAAATACCCTTAATGACGCGTGATAAGGGGATTTAGTGACGGTTGATAAAGAAGCGTCATCAAAGTTCAGTAAGACTGTAATCGATGATGGTTATCTCTAAAAGCGTTATTGAATGTCTCTTAGTGGTACGAGCGTTATAAAAAAAACACAAATTTTAAGTCAAAATCTCGACTCTCCCGCATTACTCCCGCACTTAAGTCGAAAAGTCCCTTCTCCGCACTTACTCTCTCTCTTCTCTCTCTCCTCCATATCCCCAACTCCCTTCCGCCCGCTCCGGCGCTCCGAAACTCCTCTCAGCCCGCTCCGACGCTCCCGATCAACTCCCTTCAGCCCGCTCCCCGCTTCCCGTTGCCCCAACTCCCCTCAGCCCGCTCCCGCTCCCCAAGGTTTGTCCTAAATTTTTCTTATTTTGTGCCCTAATTTTTGCACATTCTCTACTGCCAATTTTCTACTGCCAATTTTTTAGACACTGAGACACATTTGAGACATATTCTCTACTGCCAATTTTTTTTTATTTAGTAAAATGCCCTAATGCCTCGACTTGATTTTAGTAAAATGCCCTAATTTTGACCTATTTTCTATTTCCTAGTTTTCGAAAGATGGCTGAAATATCTTTGAATGCATGTTTGGAAATCTTTGAAAGAATTTTCTTTTTTTTAACTAATTTGTGAGGCATTTTCTTCGTCCGCTCGTTGGTTCATCTTATTGTTTCTTTCTTTGTTGGTTCTTGCAGTGTGGAAGGGTGTTAATTCCATTGCTTTCGGACGAATACTTACAAGTTCAACTTCATGGAGACACGTTCGGGTAGCAAGGTTTGTTTTGGTTCATAGAGACATGTTCTTTTCAATTGCCCTATTTTTTAGAAATTATGGACAAGAAAGAGATCAATGTCCCTGTAACGTCGTGTATGACACATGTTGAACACGATATTTTTACACTCAAAATTACTCCAGGTCACGCTGAAATTGGTACCTTGTTTATGTTTGTGCCATGTCATATTGTCTTTAAATCAAGTCCTGTTATTCTTAGATTAAATTACTCCAGGCAATACAACTTATTTTTTTACAGTGTACACGTTGCTCATGCATTGAGGGTGGGATGGATCTTTGACATCAATATATGCAATTGTTTGACTGTACATCTTTAGATTAAATGATATCGGTCCTGTTGGATGTGAGCGTTGACCAAGTCTTTTTTTAGGTTTATTTGACCCTCTTTTGTAGTTATGTAGATGATTCATATAGACTTTCTCAATATATATTCTTACATATTTTGACATTTTGTTACCTTTTATACCCGTATGCACATATAGGAAATTGTAAACCATTTTTTGTTTTGGAATCAACCTTCTCCACTTTCATGAGTCTGAATTTATTGGCCATATCTACTTCACATTGGCTATTCTGGAATCAATCTTCTCCGCATTCAGCTTGAAATGAAACTTTCAAGTTACAATCACTTACTCGGTGTTTTGCTTTATTATACAGAGGAATAGATCATGGATGACAAAGCACCTATTATCGGAAGAATATAGAGCCGGAGTTGATGAATTTATGGAGCATGTTAAAGCTAGTGGGGATGATCTCGACTTCATTAGATGTCCATGTAATGAGTGCGAGAATCTCTATAGTATGAGTTTAGAAGATGTAAAATTTCATTTGACGACAATTGGTATCGATCCAAGGTATACTATATGGATATGGCATGGGAAAGTTGATCCTAATGAAGTGTATGAGGATACATGTACGTCTATTTATAAGGACTATGATGTGGATACTTTAAATGATGTGGCAGATACACTAGAGATGTTTCATACATTAAAAAGGAACGACATTGAAGGAGATGATAAAGAGAACTTTAATTTATTGCTTGATGATGCTAAGAAACCATTGTATAATAGTTGTAAAAAGTATACGAAGCTATCTGCGATAGTGAAGCTCTTTAGTATCAAGGCCAAGAGTGGTTGGAGTGATAAAAGCTTTTCAGATGTGTTGACATTATTCGCCGACATGCTTCCGGGAGAAAATAAATTGCCTGTAACTACTAAGGAGGCTAAGCGTTGCTTCTCAATATTTGGAATAGGATATAAGAGAATACATGCATGTCCGAATGATTGCATACTCTATAGAAAAGATTATGAAAATGCAACCTCATGTCCTACGTGTGGAACGTCGAGATAAAAGGTAAAGAAGAATATGTCTGAACAAAGTCAGGAAGAGCAAAAAAAGGGCATCCCAGCTAAAGTTCTATGTTACTTTCCACCCATTTTACGCTTTAAAAGGTGGTTTCGATCGGTACAAACATCAAAGAATTTGACATAGCATGTAGACGGAAGGGAAGTTGATGGCCAATTGCGTCATCCCGCAGATTCATCGACGTGGAAGACAATTGATGATAAATTTCCAGAGTTTGCAGCAGAAGCAAGAAACCTTCGACTCTCTCTTTCAGCCGATGGGATTAATCTATTTAGTTCACTCAGTAGTAGGTACAGTTGTTGGCCTGTAATGTTAAATACTTATAATTTACCACCTTGGTTGTGTATGAAGAGAAAGTTCACATTGTTGACATTGTTGATATCAGGCCCCCAACAACCTGGAAATGACATAGATGTTTACTTAGCACCATTGATTGAGGATCTCCAGTTGCAGTGGAAGGATGGAGTTGTGACTTACGACGCCTATCTGCAAGAATCTTTTACATTGAGAACTGTATTGTTATGGACTGTTAATGATTTTCCTGCATATGACAACTTATCTGGTTGTTGTATGAAAGGATATTTTGCTTGTCCAATATGTAACAAAAATACTTATTCAGATAGATTGAAACATTGCAACAAGAATATTTATACTGGTCACAGAAGGTATTTGCCGCATAACCATTCTTTTCGATCACAAAGAAAGGCATTTAATGGTGACAAAGAGTTCGGAACTCATCCTGAACCATTAAGTGGGGAACAAATATTAATAAAGGTTATGGGGATTCCGGTTTTTTGGGGAAAAAAGAAGATGTTCCAGAAAAAGATATCAGAGAAGAAGACTTCAAAGAAGAAGAAGGAAGCAGAAGTGCAAAAGAAATTGACACCAAAGAAGAGGAAAAAAGAAGTACAAAAAGACAAAGTTACAAGTTGTTTGAAGAAGAAATCCATTTTTTAGACATAACTTGGATGTCATGCACATTGAGAAGAATGTCTGCGATAGTATCATTTGGACCCTATTAAATATTCCTGGAAAAACAAAAGATGGGATCAATAGTCGCAAAGATCTTGTAGAGATGGGCTTAAGGAAAGAATTGGCACCTCATAATAAGAAAAATGGGATTTATCTTCCAGCTGCATGTTATTCTTTATCGAGGCAAGAGAAAAGAATAGTGTGTCAAACTTTGCATGACCTTAAGGTCCCAGATGGTTACTCTTCGAATTTTAGATGTAATGTCTCAATGGAAGATCTAAAGTTATATCGTCTCAAATCCCATGATTGTCATGTTCTAATGCAACAACTACTTCCTGTTGCACTACGTGGTGTGTTGCCAAAGCATGTGAGATGTGCTATTATACGAGTATGTGTCTTCTTTAATGCCCTTTGTGCCAAAGTCGTGAATATACAAAAATTGTAAGATATCCAAAATAATCTTGTGATCACATTGTGCTTATTGGAAAAATATTTTCCACCATCATTCTTTGACATAATGGTACATCTAATGGTGCACCTTGTCAGGGAGGTCGAACTTTGCGGTCCGGTTTTCTTCCGATGGATGTATCCACCAGAGAGGTTGGTCTAGTCTGAACTTTGATTTTCATTATGTAGTAACATGATTGATGTTTGTGTAATCATTTTTATCTTTATCATTTGTTCATTATAGGTTTATGGGTGTGATAAAGGGTTATGTGAGAAATAAGAATCGTCATGAAGGGTGTATTGCATAATGCTATATCGCAGAGGAAGCCATTGAGTTTTGTTCAGAATATCTAGAAGAACAACCCTCCATTGGAGTTCCTTCTACGAAGAATGAGGAAAAACCTATAGGAAAAGGAAATATCTGTGAAGTTGACCGCTTATCTTTTGACCAAGCACATCTTTATGTGTTGCACAACACAAATGATGTTCAACCTTATATCGAGTAAGGATGTCTATATTACTCTTTACTTAGTTTTATCTTTGGACTAAGCACATCTTTTTTATGTTTCGCTTTGTAATTAACAAAATTCTACTTATTACTTGATAGGGAGCACGAGGCTTACTTGAAAAAGTTGCACCCTCGTAGAGTAAAAAGTGCAAAATGGTTAGAAGATGAGCACAATCGCAGCTTTATTAGTTGGTTACGATCAAGGGTATTGATTAAGCTACTATATTTTATGTTATACTTAGTGAAAATAAAATATTGAACTTAGGAAAAAAAATGACAGGTTGAGGCTGCGGTAGAAGAACCAACTAGCAATGTCTCTGATGAATTAAAATGGATAGCTCAAGGACCTCGACATCACGTGACTAAGTTCCCAGGTTATGCAATTAATGGGTGTTACTATCAAACGAAAGATCGTGACGACGTACGAGTCAAGCAAAACAGTAGAGTGACTCTAGTGGCAAAGACTTCTCAAGTTGCTAGCACAAAGGACAACAATCCCATCATCTCAGATATGACATTTTACGGTGTCATCAAGGAGATTTGGTTGCTTGACTATTTCTCCTTCCAGATTCCTGTCTTCAAGTGTGATTGGGTTGACAGCAAGAATAGTGTTAAGGTAGATGAACTTGGTTTTACATTGGTCGAGCTTGGTAGAGTTGGCCATAAGTCTGACTCTTTTGTTTTGCCCTCTTAAGTAAAGAAAGTATTTTATGTTCCTGATCAATTGGATGAAAATTGGTCAATCATTTTATCGGCTCCGCAAAGGACTTATTATGATGAAGACAATGACGACGAGAGAATCAATTGTTTTGATTCAGTTGAAACTTGCAATAAAGTACCAGATTTTGAGTCATTTGATGTTGTTGATGAATCACCCTCGACCTATTTACGTGAAGATTGCGAGGGAACTTGGATTGCACAGTCCAAATCTTCTTGTTGAAATGTTGCTGCAAGTGAATTGGTTAAAGAAATGTTGCTGCAAGTCTGAAATGTTGCTGCAAGTAAAAATTACTCTATATCAAACCGGGGTGTATCTCAGATTTTGTTACATATATCTGAGATTTTGTTGAACAAACATTGCATAGATTGAACTGAGATTTTGTTGAACAAACATTGCATAGATTGAACTGAGATTTTGTTGAACAAACATTGCATAGATTGAACATTGTATCTCAGATTTTGTTACTTATATCAAACCTGGGTGTATCACAGATTTTGTTACTTATATCTGAGATTTTGTTACTTATATATGAGATTATGTTACCTATATCAAACCTGGGTGTATCAGATTTTGTTACCTGTATCTCAGAATGGGTGTATCTCAGATTTTGTGTTTATTTTATATTGTTAACTGGTATTCTTAATCTCAGATTTTGTTACTTATATCAAACCTGAGAATGGGTGTATCTCAGATTTTGTTAGAATTATCAGGTTTGGTCTTCTTAATCTCAGATTTTGTTAGTTGAATCTCAGTTTTCAAGCACATTTTATGTTTCATGCTATTTCAAACACATTTTATTCTTAATCTCAGATTTTTGTTAGTTCAATCTCAGTTTTCAAGCACATTTTATGTTTCACGCTATTTCAAGCACATTTTAGCAAGATTAATATGAATATAAATGTGCCATTTATTTGTTACAGGCTACATAGCAATGTGAGGATTCCGGGGAACAAAATTATAGCCGAAAAAAAGTAGAGGGGCATCAAAATCAAAAAAAGTCAGCAAAATCAAAGATGATGAAGAGAGGATAAAGATCATTTATAACGATGTTGGACAACCAATTGGTGAAGAAAAAATTAGTTTGGCAACTTACTGCGGCATCATAGTAAAGTCCTTAGTAAAAATAACTTATCCAAATTGGCATAAAGTGCCATAATCAGTTAAAAAGAGCTTATGGACTGCTATTCAGGTAAAAATAATGTGTGTTCCTGAGAATTTCAGTTTGAATGTTCCTTTGTATGCCATTTATTTGACATTGAATTAACTATGCAATGTTTGTTCCTGAGAATTAACTATGCAATATTTGTATGCCATGTGTGTTCCTGAGAATTTCAGTTTGAATGTTCCTTTGTATGCCATGTTTCTTGACATTGAATAAACTATGCAATGTTTGTTCCTGAGAATTGATAAACTGTTGTGTATGTTCCTTTGAATGTTCCTTTGTATGCCATGTTTCAAATTGATTTGTAGGCTCAACATGTGTGTTCCTGAGAATTTCTGTTTGTATACCATGTGTGTTACTGAGACACTCTACTGATTTTCCTAAGGATGTACACAATTTGAGACCAAACCTATCTACTGCTCACTGAATTCTCTACATAACACACACACGCATGTACAAACTGGAAACCTATCTACATACCATATATGTATTGCCTACACATAGAGAGCTCAGGTCTGGACATGAAGTTCAGATAAGTGAACTAAGTTCAGACTTGAATTCACTTGTTCACTGCACCATTGAATGCTTGAATTCAAGTCTGAACGTATTCGGACTGGAATGCTTTACATGTTATGCACTATGTTATGCACTCATGTATAGATGTTGAATATTTATTTTCTGTTGTAGGCCAAATTTGACTTGGATCCAAATAGTCAAGCCTTTGTGTTAGCATCCATGGCTCGGAGTTGGAGGGCATTCAAAGGTCAACTCACCAAGCATTGAATTTATCCGAATGAGGGCAATCGTGAGCTTCTCAAGCACCCTCCACCGAAGTACTCGGGGATCTTGAAACAATCTGTGTGGGAGGAATTCGTCAAAAGCAGACTGTCTACAAGTTTTAAGGAAATTATTTTTTTATGCACAACAAGGATGACTAGGTCCCTATTATATATATATCTTATTTCTTCTCTACCTTCATGTGTTGTAATCATAAGAAAATGAGCAAGGAGCAAAGTCCACGGAGAGCCAAGGGCAAGTTTCCTTATCGTTTAAGAAGGAAGGGATATGCCGGTCTTAAAGAGAAGCTGGTAATGCATATTTGTATATCAGTTAACATGATTTACATATGGACATATATATTATAACGTGGTTTTTTCTTTCAAAATAGCGACGACAGTTGGGGGAAAAATATATAGATGACAGAAGTTTTTTTTGACAAAGGCACGAGTTACTAAGGCCGGTACATTTACTGACGATGGGACCAAGGACGTAGCTATGAAAGTGGTGAGTATATATCGTCCAGTCTATTAAGAGGAATCCTGCTTATCAACATGCTTATATTTCTAAAACCTTGTACTTTTTATAGGAGGAATACATCAAACAAAAGTAAGATGGGAGTTTGGTAAGGAGCTTCGGATATTCTAACCTTGGCATTGGGCACTCCCGAGCATTCGAGACGTATTCGGGGTTTGGGATTAGGACCGAGACCAACGACCTATTTCAAGCTTCCAAAACGGGGAATGAAAAAACAAAATGAACTACTCAAGTCCCAATTGGAAGAGGAGCGTAAACGGAGACAAGAATTGAAGATCATGCTAAAAGAATTTCAAGCCCAAGAAGCTTCACAAACATCTGAGAAGGTTGCTTCCAATACCAAAGGAAGTGGTAATAGGAAATATATAATGTCTCGTAAGAATGAACGCGAGTCTCCTGGAAACAAGAGTCCATCATATGGTTCTAAGGTAATGATTATTACAGTTAGTTCTATTTTGTCTAATAAGCTTTTCTTCTTCTTTTTTGTCTAATATGTTTATTCTAATATGCTTTTCTATCTTCTTTGAAAAGCTGAAACAGAATACAAAGTTAAGCGAGCAAAAATTCATAACATATCCTACATCAGACATCATGGTAATTACATATATTCAATACATAATCTTTATTCAACAACTTAATTATAACATGTAGTAATTATATCGAGAAATAACTGTTTCTTATTTTGTTTAGGGAACCAAATGTAAGCTAGCAGTGGGCACAAAAGAAAATATTGTTGCCGAGGGAATTGTCTTTAAAGGGTGTGGACCAAATGAGAAAATTTATAATGTTGAATTAGGAGAACATAATGTTAGGGTTTCAATTATGAAAGCCCTTCAACCTACTGTGAGCCTTCCCGTGCCACTTCATGGAGAAATGGAAGTTGTTAAAGATGCAATTGGGTCTTTAGTAGCTTGGCCCAAAGAGTTTATTGTTGGTGGTCTTCAGGAAATATTATTTAATGCTAGTGTCAATATCTTTTATGAAATTGTTGAAAAAAATTTCAGTTGAATCTGACAATGTTCAACCTTTGAAGGTTGCTGACTGTGGTAGGGAGATAATTGACACTTTCGGAGAGATGGTAGAAACCATTTATCGACCCTCATCTTAAAATACCATTGGAAGGAATGTTCGGAACCTTTACTCCAAATTGTTATCTTTCTAAAATCGTTCTACAGGAGTTATGTAGGATGGCATGGCTAGATGTGAATCCTGTTGTTGCCTATATGAGGTAAGAAATATGAAATTTATATTCTGAAATTTTTATTTTGCTATTGTCACCATATTCAACTATTCTTTTGGCTTTAGGTTTTTGCTTGATAAATTTCCAAACTCTCGGGAGCTTTTGATAATGTTCAACCCTTCTGCTATGAGTAATGCATCCAGGCCTGCAATAAGCAATCTGGTTAGATAAAGGCTCCAAGAGGCTAAGAAAAACCAAATTTGCTTCATTCCATTCATTTACAAGGAGTAAGAAGTTTTAATCAAGTAGCAAGATTTTTCTTTCCTATTCAATAACCAAATTGCTTTATTCCATTCATGTTCCCTTTAATGTAGGAAGCATTGGATTCTAATTGTTGTTGAGCTCTCTACATGTTTACTGGTTGGACTCGCTGTGTTTTAAACCGAGAGGAGATATTAATTTGTTTTTCAATACGTGAGTAAAATTATTATTATTATTGTTAATATTTTAATAAATGTGTATATTCTGATGTTAGTATATATAATTATTTTCTACTAGTGGCCTCAACACAGCATATATTGGTGGTAAAAGATCAACTAGAAGTCCTACTTGGAAATTACCCAAGGTAATCAAACTAATATATGACTTATTATAATCATGGACATTATATTCTCTTACAAATAATATCTTCATGTAGGTCCCGAAACAACCTGGAGGTTATGAATGCGGATATTTTGTTATAAAATATATGCGGGATCTCATGGAAGACCCCTCTCCTACTATTGAGTCAAAGGTAAGTTGTTCATTAATTTAATTCTTAATTACTTTTCTGAAATTATACAAACTAATGTAACTATTTTTTGACTTTTTAGCTAAAAACATTGGCTGGAAAATCAAAATACACGCAGGAAGAACTAGATGATGTTCGATGCGAATTTATCGAATTCGTTGCCACTCATATGGATACATGAGGGTCAAGGTACTCATTTCACTCATTTCCATTACTGATACGAGACACCCTACTATCACATGGACACAATACACTCAAGACACTCACTAAACTATGACTGATAGTCCTATCCTCTGTTCTGTTTGTCGAACATCAATTTGTGGTTATGGAGTTTGTGGATTTGTTGTAGATTTTGAAACATCAATCACAGCTTTGATTTTCAATCAAATAGCATAAGCTTTTCCCATATTTCTTCTACTTTGCTGCTATGGATAAGAATAATACTTCAATTCATATTTAAGTTAATAACAAAAGATAAAATGTTTCATGTGCTATTTATGCATTTCTTGTATGATCAAGTGGTTTAGGCATCATTTGGGAATTTCTTATATAAAGGAACTGGAAATGTTTCATGTGCTGTTTATGCATCTCTTGTATGATCAAGTGGTTCAGGCATCTTTGGAATTTCTTATATAAAACATTTTTGGCCTACCTGGAAATGTAGCCTTCCGGGAATATCTTATATAAAACATTTTTGAACTGGAAATATAGCCTACTGCTTTGGCCTGGCCTGCTGCCACTTGCCCTACCTGCAGGCAATAGCCTCAAGCCTTAGCCCAACATCTGCAACATCAGTGGCCTTAGCCAAGAAATGTCCAAGCTAGCTTTGTGACCATAGCCATATTGCTAATTGTAGGATCTCTGATTCCCAGACCACTATGCAGTTTAGATTTAGTAAAAGTCGACCAAGATCTGAAATGCATTTTTCTTGTAATATCAGAACAACCCCAGATAATATCTTTGTGACCTTTTTGGGAAGGATATAGGAAGACAGATAGTATGTCGGGAGGGACGACAGAGTTTATTTGATGAGAGTAGTCATGCCTGCTTGGGAAGCATCTGCTGCCACTTGCCTACAGCAGGTCAAGCTGGAAGGGGGGAATGAGTCCCTTGCTGCTGCGTAGCCTACTGCTACTTGCCCTACTTGCAGGCAATAGCCTCGGGCCTTATAAGCCAACATCTTTTTGATAGTTACATTATATATACACAAGATGAATCTGACAGAAACTCCACACAACAGTTTCCCACAACATATGTTGAATTGTGATCTTATAAATATGTATTTTTAATCATGACTTATATCATTATATCACATTTATTAATCCTTGTTTTATCTTTTGCAGGGTACATGTGCTGTGGACACAGGTCTTCATGTGAAGTTGTATGTTATGGTGTGGGATATGTGGATAGTTTTGATGTAAAGTGTACTAGCTATATTGGATACTGATTTATAAATTTTTGTGAAGATGTATATATATATGGCCTGAGAAATATGGAATGATAGCTAAAGTGTACTCTATTTTGAGACAATGGAATGTACCCTATTTTGAGACAATGGAATGTACCCTATTTGAGACAATGAAATGGAGATTAATGTTACATTTCAATGTTTTGTTGTGAATGGTTCAAATTAAGTGGTTGTTTTTGAATTGAATTGAGCAGGGTTTGGAATGTATAACATGCAGTATAGAGCGTTATAAATGTTATACAAATGACCAATCATAATGCTTTCAAAATGTCCTGACCCCAACCATACTAAATTATTCATAACGTTTTTACATAACTATCTATAACGCTTTGAAAATAGAACGTAGTAGAAATTCATACTATTAATGACGTTTTCGGACGATTTATCTATAACGCTTTGAAAAATATTTATAACACCCGCTTTCATAACGCTTGGATTAAGAAAAAAAACCGTCATGGTTCGTCATTAATGACGGTTTTTAGCCGTCATTAAAGAGTATTTCTGTTGTAGTGAGTTCCCAAACTTGATTTCTCTCAAATTGATTAAGTTCCTCTTGCGTGGCATTAATCCAAAATTCATCAAGAAAAGCATCTACTACTGATTTTGGTTCTACTTGTGAAATGAAAGCTACATTAGCTGATATGTCTCTAGTTAGAAGAGTGCGTACCTACTCCCTTGGATACATCACCTATAACAACTGTCTCTGGATTGTCTGGCATGAATTTCATCTTCTTAGGCTGACTCTCCAAGTATTCTTGTCGATAGCAGTATCTTCAGGTGCCTTAGATTGGTTTCTTACGTCTTCATCATCACTGTCGCTGGATTTTCGACTGTTGAGCTCATCAAAGGAAACATTAGTATATTCTTCAACAATCATAGATCTCTTATTGAAAGTCCTATATCCCTTGCTCTTAGCAACATAACCGAGGAATATCCCTTTGTCTGCCTTCGGGTCAAACTTACCCAAGTTATCCTTGGTGTTCAGGATAAAGCAGTGACATCCAAAAACTTTAAAATAAGAAATATTAGTAATCTTTCCAAACCATAATTCATATGGATTTTCTTTGATATAGGTCGAATTAGCACCATATTCAAAATATGACAGGTTGTACTTATAGTTTCTGCCCAAAAATATTTTAGAATATTGTGCGGTAAGCATGACTCTAGCAATATCGCTTAGAGTTCTATTCTTCCGCTCCATAACACCATTTTGTTGAGGAGTTCCAGGACAAAAAAATTCATGGTAATATCCATTATCATCACAAAACTTTTTTAAATCAATATTTTTGGATTCGTTGCCATGATTACTTCGGATTCGAGTAATCATGAAGCCTTTTCATTTTAAACCTTTTTATAAAATACTTGAAATTCAAAAATGGTATCGCTTTTATTTGATAGAAAGTAAACCCATGTAAATCGAGAGAAATCATCAATAATAACAAAAAGTCTAGAGCTTATCGCCAAGATTAGCAACTCTACTAGGACCAAACAAATCCATATGAATTAATTGCAAGGGTCTATAAGTGCTTACAACATTAATTGATGTATTTAAATGATTACCTAGTTGCTTTATTCTTTTCACAATTTAAACATACCATATTTCTTTTTGAAGGAAATTTCTGGGATTCCTTTTACCAGTTTCTTAGTTGATAATCCATGTTAGCATGTCCTAGCCTCATGTGCCATAGCCAGCATTCATCTTGATTGGCTACTAGGCACTTACCTGTATTGTTAGTACTTTATATATATATATATATATATATATATATATATATTTTATATATATATATATATATATATATATATATATATATATATATATAAATATAAATATATATATATATATATATATATATATATTTAATGGAACCGAAACCTTTATTGGAAAAAGAGGGTAATGAGTACATCCGACCTCATAGAAAACAAAAAATAAATAAAAGAAAAACAAGCAAAGCACTACTCCAACGCCCAATGCGGAATAGGCGGAAGGTGACGACACCCCGAAAGCGACTTCCGAAACTGCCGCTTCACCTCCCGAACCAAGAAAGCAACCCCAGCACTACGCCCTCATAGCGATGCTTGTTCCGGTTCTTCCACAGCACCCATATGATCGCACCGGCCAAGGATCTCCGATGATGACTGTCCGGGCCCCCTTTAAAGAAAGGCCAAAATATTTCAATGCATCCGTGCCTTGAAGAAGCCCCAGAAAATAGACCATACCTCCAAAGCAAGATCCCCGTGGAAGAAAAATATGCTGAAGAGTCTTCCCGTGCCCAGCCTGACAGCAATGACACATGGAAGCCAGATGAAGCCAATCTTTTGAATGTTGTCATCAGTGGGTAGCCGGTTGTGGCAGACCCGCGACATCAGAATGCTCCACTTCGTCGGAATACACTTGCCCCATATATTAGAAAATAAAGAGGAGGTTGGATGGGAGATCCGACAAAACCTCCATGCCGATGCCAGAGAGAAAGATCCTTTCCGCTCACCCCATACCAAGGAATCAGGGACCGAAGTGCAAGTCAGATTTGCCACACTGAGACGCCGCGCTGCCTCTTCCCCAAACTGTTCCGAGATCATAGGCAAATTCCAACCAACGGCTGTCCAAAACGATCGGATAACAGGACCACCATTGTCAGAGTTCCTCGCCCTGATCTTCCTTTCCCTATCCGATAGAGCCCTCATAGTCACCGGTCGATGAGGGTGAAGCACCATCCTCTCGGCCAATCTGGCCGACCTCCGTAGCTCCCCGGTGCTACCACCCGACTGGACCCGCCGCAAAGGGACCACCCGACGCTGTAAAATAGCCGCCGAATCAGCGTTCGCCCCCCGACTCGGTCCTCCATGCTGGACGAAGAATGACCAACCTGGCCGGAGGCTGTAGGCGCCAGCGCCTGGGCCCGCAATCAAACTCGAGTCCGTCTCCCCGTTCTGCGCCTGGTCCCAGTAGCCACGCCCACGACTGATGGAACAACAATGCTACCCAACCGAAAACCCCCTGGAATCCACGCTTCGTACCTCACCGAGCCCTCACCACGTCCAAGTCTGAAAGAAATATACGGTTGCGCCAATTTCCTCCTCCGCAAAATCCGTCGCCAAATGGGAGAACACTTGGAAGTCATAAACGCATCGTATGGATGACACTTACGAAATTTAAGGAACTCCACCCAAAGACCCTTCCCATGACGCAACTTCCACCATAATTTCAAAGAAAAGGCATCCATAATATCATTTAGACATTTGATCCCAAGACCCGCTTTGGACTTAGTCCGAGTGACGAACCGACATGCCAACCAACTCCTCTTAGCAACCCCAACCTTGCTACCCCAAAAGAAAGCTGCAAACATCCTCTCAATTGCCCTGATAACTGCCCGGGGTGGGCAACATGCTGCCAACGTATACAAAGGGATAGAGGAGAGAATATTTTTAATAAGAACCAGCTTACCCCCAGGAGAGAGTATCTTATTCTGCCATCCGGTCAGCTTCGATCGGATTTTATCAAGCAAATTACTGAACATCCCCGCATTCTGTCTCCCGCACGTTAAAAGGCAGCCCAAATAAGAAAGTGGCAGAGTACCGGTCAAAAATCCAAAAAGAGAAGAAATAGTCCGAGCACAAGCCTCAACCAATGGAGTCGTAGTATAAAAGGCAGAAGTAATCTTCTGACCAGATACAGCCTCATAACGATGCAATACCTGCTGAAGAGCACGCAAGTGTTTGCCATAAAATATAAAAGAGCAGAACAGTTTTATGGGAGGACTGGACTTTTACTTCACGTTACAAACTCGCTTGTACAAAGAAAGCTTAGGGACAAAAACCTAGGTACAACAGTCTAAGTACAATTGTTTATTTAGATTCTGGGGGGTGACGATAGAGGCTCGGAAAGGCGACGGCAGCCCTGTCTTACTCTTTGGACGATCGGTATGCAGCCTTGGCTCCTGTGAAGAGATGGTTGGCGTTGAAGAAATGCTCTTCTTGCTCTCCCTCTATTATTCTTCTGGCTTCTCTCTCTCTCTGTGTATTTTCTCTCTGATTTTTGGGGGAGTCTCTCTTTATATGTGTATCTCTCTCTGATCGTGTGTCTTTTTATAAGGGAATGACACCTTGCTATTTATAATAGTGGGATGTCATTATTAGGGTTGCCAATGATTATGGAGATGGCGGCGGCCTGTGGATTGGTCAATCTAGGCCGTTCGTTTTTTGATTGTGACGAATCCGAGCCATTGAGTGTAGATTACACCAAATCCCATCAGCAATTAATGCTGATTGGAATAAATCTTCCTCATAATGATCTTCTGATGTCAGCGAATAAATTAAATTTATTCTTCTGCCACGTGTCCCAGATTATGGGGATTTGACCCGATCTTTGATTGCAGTAAATTTGAAAAATTGATCGACTTAGGACACGTGTCCTAGGAGCCATTATGGGGATCTGAACCACTTGACGAGTAAGCCGCATATGATTTTGGGCCGCATATGGTTAGGGCCACGTGTCAGGGCTTGTCACGCCCCAGAACCAGAATACTGGAGAGCGGGGGCAGACATAGCCAACTACGTATATGAAATGGAATCCATCTCGCTATACGGTCACGGCTGTCTAGATACATGAGGGTTTATCTACAAGCCAACAGTCTCTTAAGGTCATGAACAAGTGTCTCAATCACAAGCAAGTAAGTAAAAAGTTACAAGATGTATGATCATTAAATATACAATAGTAAGGCGTCCCAAATATTATATATTCAGCTGATCATGAAGCTAGTCGTTACAAAATGTTAGGACTAGCAAGAGTTTGGTCATACATGATCAACCCTAGGATCTGTCAATCATGTTACAGCCCGTAGGCAGACAATAAGTAAAGTGCAATCGAGCTAAACAGGTGCTCGTCGGCTAAACACCTCAAAAGAATATTTTTACAATAAAGTGGGAGATCAAAAATAAACCCACTCGTTGCCAGGGTTCCGTCTAGTGGCCACCATCTGGCTGGAAGGTCGGTAGATCCTCCGGAGCTGCTCCGAAATCTGGCCACACAAAACCAGCTGGGTCAGACCCCAGAAAGAGCAAGTGCCACAAGGAAGCTTCACTTAGGAACTAAAACCAGCAATCAGCACAAGAGTATAAATAAAGTAAGAACTGGAAATAAAGAAAATATATCGATGATATACGACGAGATAACCATGGAGCTATTCAGATAACCAGGTTACAACCCGTAAACCAAACAAGGACCGGGGTTGTAACCCTTCGTCTGAACAGAACATGGAATTCTCACCGTTTATCGGTAAAATAAATACAAGCATTCTGGTCATGCAGTAATCAGGATCAGGGCAAGACTAGACAGGTTAGACTCCATCCAATCATTTTACGGCCAAGCAAGAATTACGGCTTGATACTTTAACTAACTAGGGTTATCACAGGCCTAGTTACTAGCAAGATGCAGTGAGAATCTTCCGCAGCCACAAGCCCTGCAGTCCATCCAGGTTACCCGGGTTAAAAGATTAGAGTTGAATTCAGGTGGGTACATCATCCAAGAAACGAATGTACCCTTAGGTGGCTTGAAGGGTGCAACACATGACAGTGTGCTGGAAATGTGCCCTACTCGATGGCAGGCTACAGATCCCAAGGCGTGTCCAGGTAACGGGATTGCCTGTAGCTGGATCTTTATGATTAGTGTATTAATCTAGTTATTAGCCTTAGTCTATTTCAGTAGGTACTCCTGACCGTGGTACTCAGGAGTCCCCTCCTAGACATGATGCAAGACATGACTGGATTATTTGTACAAGCACAATCGCCCACGGTGTCCAGGTTATTTATACAGGTCATGTCATGTCAGTTAGCCATCGCAACAGCTTATCAAGATATATCATGTCAGGTTTACTTGTCATGAGTGCGCCACGACGGGCCACTATCAGGTCATGTCAGGTTAGTCATGTCAGGAGTACACCACTATGGGTCACTGTCGTGTTATGCTAGTTCCTTGTCATACCATGTCATGCACAATAGCCATTCCAAACATATTAGGTATAATCAAGTTTATGACAAAAGGCGTAAGGATATAAAATTAACGTTAAATATCTAATAAAATATCAATATACAAGGCTATAGAAGAGCCATGCGGCTAAGGCATATGTGGCCAAGAAGTGATCTCATGCGGCTGGAGTCGGGTTCAATCGGCTCAGGATCCAAAGCTCATGTGGCTCACGGAATAGGGGTACATGCGGCTAGCGGGGAACGGGTGCGCATGCGGCTGAAGGGGCAGGAACCTATGTGGCTGGAAGACACGGGTCCATGCGGCCAAAAAGCAAGACACATGCGGCTGAAAAGGAGCAAGGGGGTTTATGCGGCTCAATTCAGTTGGGAGAGAAGTCCATACGGCTAGATCTGGGTTCTCATGCGGCTCGAGGATCAGGGCCTATGCGGTCCGCAAGTGCTAGAGTTCATGTGGCCAAGGAGATGGGCGCATATGCGGCCGATGGGGAATGAGCCCATGCGGCTCAGGAAGTGAGATCCAGCCTATGCGGCTGAGAGTCCCATGCGGCCGAATCACTTGCCGCATGAATTGTCATGCAGTCAAGTCAAGTCTAAGCACAGTTCATCTTCTCCAAATTTCTGAGAAGAAGAACACCATGAGAGCCAAGTTCTCAAGCTCCACAACTCCAGCCCAAATTCAAACTTCCATAGGTCAAAATGGGGTAGAACGAAATTCTCTACGACATAGAACCATCAAATCTCGAAAATAACAAGATTAAGTAGATCAAAATCCAAAAAATCCAAAAATAAAGTAAATATAGATCTACAAGAATCTAGCCATGGAAAGTAAAAATGCCAAGTTCTAAAGTTAGTTAAAATCCAGTAAGGAAGAGAATAAAGCAATAAAATTTGGAGTTCCTCCATGAAGCAAGTTGCACTTGCCTAGACCTCTCTCTTCTCTCTCTGGTAGGTAAGGAAGTAATGGTGGAGAAGATGATAAATGAAGAGAGAGAAAGGAGAAGGGTTAATAAATGGTAGTAGTGGTGGTAGGTAAGGGTTCAACCCTTGGTTCATAATGAACCAAAAGTAAATCTCAAACCGAACCAAGCCAACCCGAACCAAGAATAACCCAAGCCATGAAGAAAACTAAGCAAGAAGTCATGTAATACAGGAATAAAATACGTACACTAAAATACGTAATACGGACAACAGGCATTACAGGGTTGCCTGGGTAGTGGCCCTCCCTTGAGCCTTTGAACCACAGGGAGGTAATCATTGTGAGCCGCATAAGGATACATCCGCCTGAGCCGTATGGAAATGGTCCTCTTGAACCGTATGAGAAGTCTTTGCTCGAGCCGTATGAGACTGTCTTGGCCTGAGCCGCATAGGACGGATTCATTCTGAACCGCATAAAATGTCTTTGCTCGAGCCGCATGAGGCTGTCTTGGCCTGAGCCGTATAGGACAGATTTATTCTGAACCGCATGAGAAGTCTTTACTTGAGCCGCATACGAACGCCCACGTGGCAAGGCCACGTGGACTTTTTATGGCTCTTGGGGGATTTGTGTCAGAGATCTCTCTCTCTTTCCTAGAAGTCTGTCATTATGACAGCGTCATAATTTCTTCTTTTTGTGTCAGGGCTGTCACTTTTTCAGAGTTGTCAGCCGTCAAACAATTAATGCGAGGGGGAGAATTGGACTATCCTGCCACGTGTCTTCGGAGCCGCATGGGATGTCTTAGGCCGCATAGTCCTTCATGCCGTACGACTCTTCGAGCCGCATGGGCTTTCTGAGCCGCATGGGGTTCTTTTGGCCGTATAGGTCATTTTTTTTAATATTTTCCATGCTTCTACAAGACCCCCTTCAAAGTTTTTTATTTGCAAAATTGAAATACTTTGAATAAGAAGCATGGTCGTATTCTTCTGGCCGCATATGAAACCCTGACCGCATAGAGATCTTGGCCGCATAGATTGTTCAGCCGCAGGAATGTCTCATCCGCATAGGACTATTCAGTCACATAGCTTCTCGCCACGTGTGCGGGTCTTTAATTGCCTCAAATTCACTTCAATGCCGTTTTGTAGGGGAGAATCCCAAGGGTCAGCTCATTAAATCTTTCAGATTTTATGCCTTGGGCGAATCTTGGAGACGAAACCCGAGGATGCGGTTTTGCTTTTTATGAGGCGGTCATTGGTCCTCCTTCTCCCGTCCTATAAATAGGGGGAGTTTGAAGAGAGAAAGGGCTTCTTTACTTTCTTTCTTTTTCTTCGAATCTTCCCTATCTCAATTGCCCTTACCCTCTTCGATAATTAATGGCTCCCAAGAAGACCGTGGCAGCAAAGGGCAAGAAGGCAGCCTCTACTTCCGTCTCGACTGCAGCTGCTACTCCACCGGTCGTCGTACCTGATGTTCATCCTGACGTTCACCCCCCTATTACTGGTAGGGATAATGTATGAGTTAAAGAACCCTAACTGCCATGGCTACGTCGCATACTTTATGCACGAGTCTTTACAAATCGCATGTTCGCCCTACGGCTGAGCTGCGAGCCGCATAAGAAAACCACCGCGTCTGCATACGCGCTTCATCGGCGAAGCCGCATGAGCGACGCTCAACCGCATAGACTTTTATCACACGGAGTCGCATAAGTGTTCTTCTGAGCTTGAGCCGCATGAGGCTTTTTGGAGCCGCATAAGGGAGCCGCATAAGGCTTCATGGAGCCACATGGATGTTTTCTTGAGCCGTATGAGGCTTGAAAGTACCCAATCAGCTCTCTTTATCCACACATTTAACCTACCTTTTTCTGTCTTTTCTTTAGTGAATCTGCCGGTTAACGCTGCTGGAGAACTCTTGGTGGGTAGTGCCCAAGCTGCTATCGGCTATAGGTACGACCATATTGTTCAGCATATGACGGACCAGTTTCCGAGCGATGAGCCTCTGGCTAGATTGAATGCCATCAAGAATCAGTCTTTCCATTTCCTTAATGCTATGATGAACTCCGGGAAATTTAAAGGGGAGTATTTGAAGCCTGCGTTCTTTTTTGGAGACGCCTTGACCGTGGAGAACAATCATGTTCTGGAGATGTCGGAGAATTAGAGTTTTGTCTCTAACGGGATGGCGATCCGCATCCCCCAGATGGAGCGACATTTCCCATTATCTTGGTTCAATATGCTCCCATTGGACCGGAAGATGGAGGACTTTAACCCCTACCAGAAGTGGGATGTTCGTGGGGAACATCCATTTTAATAACAATCTGAAGTCCGTGACTGCCGGCAAGGTGCATACTAGCTGTTCCATGACGGGGTTGGTCCCAGGTTCTTTCCTGAATGTGGCAGGCCCTAACTTCACATTTTCTACCGCCGATACTTTTATAAATCAACTTGCTCGGAAGGGCTCCTATCCCGTTGGCCGGTTGATGTTCCCTGGTTGGGTACACCCTATTCCCTCGTGGACCAATTTGTCTACTTGGATCTTACAGAAGTATGAGGACTTCTTGTGTGAGATTGGCCTTTACCACGCTATCCGAGGCACCAGTCATGGCTTATCCATAAACAAGAAGCTGTTCATGTCTCTGCTGGAGATGTATAATTGCCGTACGGGGACTTTTTACACACCTGTAGGGGAAATGGGACTCGCGCTCCATGAAATGTACGCGGTCTCCAAGCTTTCTTGGGGGGACGAAGCTTTTGAAGCGTACACTAATGAAGAACTCGAAGATTTGGAACGACGGTATCCTGGCTTCGTGGCTTTTTACCAAGAGATATTGTGCCATTATAGTACATGTCATCAGATAACCCGAAAGGATAGTAACTCGGAAGGGAATGCTCCCCACACCAAGGACTGGGTGCACTATCTCTTTCCGACAGATGCCTCTGGTCAAGTTACCTCTCGTCGCCCACGATATCGGGAAGCGATTAAGGACTTGGTGTCGTCGGCTAGAAGAGTGGCCACTACCAGTGACAGATTCGGGAGCAAGACTGACACTTTTGGTTACTTTTACCAGGATACTCAAGAGCTGTCCGAGAAAGCGCTTCTGGCAGGATTTTTGATGATCTGGCTACGAAATTGTGTAGTCTTGGGAGGAGCCGGTTCTATTGAGATAATTAGTCGTAACTTCATCATTCCGGCTGTGAAGTTAGTTTTGCGAATCAGGCTAGCTCTCCTCCCGGCCATGGTGTGCAGCATACACCGTGGCCCCTTCACATCCAATGTCATTGTTCGCGACGTGACCAAGGATTTTGAACGAACTGAGTTGCCCTATCACTATTTGATGGGGTAGCTGCTGATACATTACCCGTCTTTGATGAGGCCGGGCTCTGAAGATGGTGTGACTGATGATGACGTATTTATCTTCCACTATCGTGACGAGCCTTAGGAATGTGAGACCATGCGGGCTTGTCGGATGGTATTGGCGGGGGTAGATAAGTATCATATTTTCGTATCCGTCCCTCGCTTTACTGCCAGGGACATAGAGGCTGTACATCTTGACGGTATTGCGCCCCCTCAGCTTCTGGATGGCCATCTGCTCCTATGGTTGCGTAACATCCGTCCCGCACATCTGGTGTATCGTAACCACAATACTGTCTTTCTGGAGCCTTATCTGCCTAGCAGGTTTGCCCGGCAGTTTGGATACAGCCAACTTTGTCTTGACAGCCCCAGTTCTTGTCTGGGTTATGAAGGTAGCCTTCTTGATGGTGCAATATTATGATTCATTCCATACTCGTACCATTTTCTCAGTCCCTGCCTTTAAGGAGTCAGTGGAGATCTTGTATATGGCAGCTTTGTATCATGTCATGGCGAACAAACCCCCGGTCGGTTTTAACCCAGGTACTAGTTTTATTGTTGGTACCGGTCTGGAGGAGGGCTCTCAAGGGGCCAAGAAAAGAAGGACTAGAGCCGAAGTACCAGACTCAGATTCTGCTGCTGAGGGTGATGAAGGCAACGAGCATGATAGAGGTGACTCTATCCTTTCAGTGGCATACGCAGAGGTGGATCAGTCGTTTATTTTGTCAGATGAGATGTTGGAGGATCAGTCCCTCGTTGCGTCTGGTCCTACTCCAAAACGTAGCAGGCAAGTTTCTCCTATTGGCTGTGTTTCTCGATCCCAAAAGCTGGTTGCGACTAGGCATCGCCCGCTAGCCATAAAAGAAAGTGGAGAAGAAGTCAACCCTACGTCAAAGGTAACAAAACCGCTCTTTCTTCCTTCTTCCCTTCGAGCTTTAATTCTAATTATCTTTGTTCCCTCTTTTAGGTGACAGGAGAAGACGAAGAGTTTCAAGATGTCGAGTTGGTGACCCAAGATGACGGGGACTCCCGTGAGCCTGCTCCTTTTCAAGATGATACAAATCAATCTGTATCCCCCTTCAAGGTGACGGGGACAGAGGACGTGACTGAGTTTAACTCGGGGATCGCGGGTGAGGGGACCATGCCAGTTGTGGATGAGCTGCAGCCTTCATGCCCCTCTCCTGGTAAGATTAGCCGAATCTTAACCTGTGAGGAAGCCTATCTGCTCTATCATCACGTCCTTCGGGTTACGTCTATTGATTGTTATTCTGGGCATACAGGTCCTGCCTCTCCAGTGCCGGAGATGGACATTGTTGAGACAAACCCGGCCGAAGGGGCACTGGTGGAGAGGGGTGTACCCCCTCACCGTTCGACTTGTCTTGATGGGCCTTCTGGGGGTTCGAGTTTAGCGGCCGTTAATGGGGCAGTCGGGGCAGGGAACGATGGTCCCTGCGTCATCCTCTGCTCCGGTGGCTCCGAGAATCGACCTTTCTGCCCTACCGAGTATCCAAGCTCTCCGGGCAGCGGAGGATGAGTTTGTCACCATTCATGCATCGTGCTACTCGGACTCCTTTCCCCTGGTGGCAAACTCTAGCGTTACTTCTCCGACGTTGCCGTCCCTGCTTCCCCTGACGCCATCCTCTGCTGAAGTTCTGGACGACGCGTTACAGGACGTGGTTGCCAGTTTTCATCGGCATTTGAATAGGGGAATCGAGGCTGCTGTGGAAAGAGGGACCTCCTTCACCTTGGCCCGACAATGCGCCCAGGGTCAAGTAAATATCCTTAGGGATCTTCCTGGTGATGCAGGGATGGCTTCGCTTCTGGAGGCAAAATTGTTGGAGGCTGATCGGCTGGTGGCCGAGCTTCGAGTATTGCGGCAGGCTGATATATCTGCTGTTATAAACGAGGAGCGTTCCCTTATCGCTGGTATAGAGAGGACCAGAGCTGCTCGGGATAAGACTAGACCAGCCATACTGAAGGATCTCAGCGACTTATCAGACCGGTATGATCAATTGAATTACGCGAATGAAAACGTCACGGCTCGGGAGGAGTCTGTCTCTCGTGAGATTACTGAGATGCGGGAGCAGCTCCTTGCACTTCAGAAGAAGTTGACTTTCTTGGAGTCTGAACTCGAGGCTGCCCGCAATGACAGGGGGTTAATTGTTCAGGAGGCTGACAGGGTTCCTCAAGCTTCGACTAACCTGGAGACTGCCCTGAAGAAATTGGAAGATGACTGTCAGGCGATCCTGGGCTTGGACAATGAGGAGCGGTTACTCCATGAGGCCGAGCATCGTGTTCGGCAACGAATTGAGCGGGGAACCACCTTAGTGAGAAATCGGCTCCTGGAATTGTGTAATGCTGAGCTGTAGTCGGTCTTTTTTTTTCTTTTTTTTTTGAAAGGGACATGATCCCTAATACTTTTTCTTTCCTTCAAATAAAGAGTGCTTTCAATTCTACCCTTCATTTGTATTGTCCGCTGCATCTGTGATATTGTGGTGATGTTCTCTCCCGCATAGGGGATATATTTGTGGGCCTGTTACCCATGGCGTACCTTGGTTTTAGGTAGAGATAACCAGTTTTGGTCAGGATACCTAAAGCAGCCATGGCAAAGTGGTCATGGGTGCTCTTGGTATTGGGAAAAGGAATGCCGTAGAGCAGCTGGGCTCCTGGGGCATGATGAGATGGTAGATTTATGCTAAGAAGCTTAGCAAGGGATATTTGTGGGTCTATTATCCTTGGCGTATCCTGGTTTAGGATACGGATAATAGGATGAAGGGGAACCGACATACTTGCTCAGAGGTAACGAGGAAATGGCAAGTAGGAAAGTTTTTTAAACGTAGTCTTCCTACTCAGAGGTAATGAGTACATGGCAGAAGTAAACTCGACGGAGGGTATTGGTGGTCAACAGAGAATTGTGGTCAACAGAGGACATTTGTGGTCAACAGGGGACATTTGTGGACCCATTACCCTTGGCGTACTCCGGTTGTGGGTACAGATAATAGGTCGAAAGGGGATCATCATACTTACTCAGAGGTGATGAGGACATGGCAAGTATAAAGGTTTCTTCGATAGAGCCTTCCCATTCAGAGGTAATGAGGACATGACAGGAGTGGGCTCAATAAAGGAGGGCACATAGAGCGACTCAGAGGTAACGAGGACATGGAAGTTCTATGTAAGGGGTGATTTATTTTTGGTGGAAATGGGACGACTTAGAGGTAATGAGGACATGGCCGTCTTGAAAGTTTGTGGACCCGTTACCCTTTTTGTGCGCTGAGAGTGCAGGTAGTGGATCATAAGGGAGGATCTCTTGTAGAATAAAAGTTCAGCGGTACGGTTATACATGACTTTCTTTCAAAAGAGTGACCGAGATGTAAGTTCAGGGGTACCAACGGGTACATAGCTCAACAATCCAAATGTTGGAATCAAAGTGTAAGTTCAGAGGTACCAGTGGGTACATGACTTGGTAATTTGGGATATCTTTGTAGAAAAAGGGAATGAGTTCAGTGGTATAAGAGGGTACGTGACTCGAAAATCTAGAATATTATGGGTGTGAGTTCAGCGGTACTAGCGGGTACATGACTCGAGAATCTGGAGAATGGTGAGTATGAGTTCAGCGGTACTAGCGGGCACATGACTCGATAATTTAGAAAATTGTGAGGGTGAGTTCAGCGGTACCAGTGGGTACATGACTCAATAATCTGGAAAATTGTGAGGCTGAGTTCAGCGGTACTAGCGGGTACATGACTCAATAATCTGGAAAATATCGTTTAGACATAATATTTCTTCAGGAACTTGCCGTTGACGGGCAACATGAGCAAGTCTCCGTTTTGCTTAGCGAGGCGGTAAGCACCGTTGGAGAATACGGCCTCGATGACAAATGGACCTTCCCATTTTGGTTGGAACTTGCCGGCATTGTGAGTCATGACCATTGGCCTCCGGACTGCCAGAACAAGATCGCCCACTTGGAATGTTCTGATTTTGACCTTCTTGTTGAAGGCTCCTGAGATGCGTGCTTGGTATAGCTCGATCCTTTACTGAGCTAGGAGGCGCTTTTCATCTAAGGCCTCCAACTCTTGTAGTCGACGTCGGTAGTTGTCATCCGTCGTCAATTGATATGTGAGGGCAACGCGGAGTGAGGGTATTTGAGTCTCTAATGGGAGAACTGCCTCACTCCCGTATACTAGAGAGAATGGTGTATTCCCGGTGGCTATTCGAACTGTGGTACGATAAGCCCATAAGCATTCGTCGAGCTTCTCGTTCCAGTCACGCTTGTTGGAGGAAACAAACTTTTTGAGAAGTTTGATGATTGTTTTGTTGAATGCCTCTGCCAACCCGTTCGCTGCCGGGTTGTACGGTGTCGAAGCAATATTCTGAATACGGTGCTTATCGTAAAACCGATAGAAAGCGTGGCTGTAAACTGCGGACCATTATCATGGATGATCCTTCGGGGCAGTCTAAAGCGGTAGATGACGTGATGCTTAAGGAAGCTGATCACGTTTGAAGTCTTGACTTCTGCGAGTGGGATAGCCTCCGTCCATTTGGAGAAGTAATCAGTGATCGCGAGTATAAAGCGATGTCCTCGGGAGGAAGGTGGGGTGATTGGACCAATGATATCCATTCCCCATGCTTCGAATGGCCAGGACGCCACTGTCGGATGTAAAAATTCGGATGGTTGGTGAATGAAGTCCGCGTGGACTTGGCAGGCTTTGTATTTTCTAGTATAGTCTATCACATCTGCCACCATTGTGGGCCAGTAGTAGCCCATTCAGCGGAGGCGATCTTGCAATTTAGGGCCAGGCTGGTGGGCCCCGCAGACACCGTCATGAGCTTCTCGTACGGCTTCTTTGGCTTCTGTATTTGACAGACACCGAAGCAGTAATCCGTCGTAGGAGCGACGATACAGCATTTTTGTTCTATATCGTAGAAGAATCTGAGATAACGTCGTCTGATGGAAGTGGCTTCCTTTGGGTTCTCGGGCAGGATGTCGTAGACGACGAAGTCGATGAATGGTTGTCTCCAATCTGGGGCATCATCGATCGTCTGTGCGGAATAACTCGCCACGAATTGCACATTGTTCTTGGAATAGACTAGTTCGTGGCCTATCACATCCACTGATCGGCGATCATAGTTCGGAACTGCTAGGGAAGCGACAAGACCGGCTAAGGCATCAGCTTCGATATTTCAGAGTCTGGGGACATGTTCGATGAAGAACCCCTCGAACGATGAGGTGATGTCAATCGCTATTTGGTGATAAGGGATCGTGTCTTCGTGGCGGACCTCATATGAGCCCCGTATCTGATTGACGATTAGTTGGGAATCGCCGTATGCTTCATAGTATTCTACCTTCAGCTCTCTTGCGAGTTGGAGGCCAATGACCAGAGCGTGGTACTCGGCCACATTGTTAGAGCAGGAGGTGAGGGAGTAAGCGTGGTTAATCACCAATCCGGAAGGGGAGATCAGCACTACCCCGACTCCGACAACTATATTGCCTTTAGGTCCGGTCCTCGAAGCACCGTCGAAGAACATTTGCCATATATTATCGTGAGAGGTTGCATGCGAGTCGATGACCTCATATGGGATCTCTTCATATATTCTGGAGGACTCCGAGCCTGGGTGGGCTGCTAAGAAGTCTGCCAGGGCTTGACCTTTGACTGCCTTTTATGGGACGAAGATCATATGATAAGGGGACAACAATATTGCCCATGTAGCGAGTCGAGAGCTGAGTGCCCCAGGTTTAGTCATGAGGACCCTGAGAGGGTTGACTCGTGAGATCACATGTATCGTTTGTCCGGTGATATAGTGTCGTATTTTCTGAATGGCGAACACCAGGGCGAGGCATTCCTTCTCCACAGCGGTGTATCGGTGCTCGGGCCCAATCATCATTCGGCTGAGGTAATATATGGCTTGCTCATGGCCTGCATCGTTGTTTTGTGCGAGCAGAGCCCCGAGGGAATGTTCTATTGCTCGTACATAGAGCAGGAATGGTTTTCCAGGAACCAGGGCCACCAAAATTGGAGGATTTGACAAATATTCTTTGATGCTGTCGAAAGCACGCTGACATTCCTCGTCCCATACGAATGAGACTCCTTTCTTCATGAGATGCGTGAATGGTCGACATCGCCCGGAGAGGTTAGAAATGAACCTCCTGATGTAAGCTAGACTCCCTTGGAGGCCTCTGAGTTCGCGGAGGTTTCTCGGGGGGCCCATCTTCATGATTGCCTTTGTTTTCTCTGGGTCTACATGGATACCTTGTGCCGTGATGATGAAGCCCAAGAACTTCCTACTGGATACGCCCAGAAAGGACTTCGTAGGGTTCATTTTCAAATTGTGCGCTCGTATTAGGTCGAATACCGTCTTTAGATCCTACAGATGGTCTCCCTTACAACGACTCTTAACGGCTATATCGTCAACAAGCACTCCACTGTCTTGCATAAGTGGTCTCTGAAGATGATGCTCATGGCTCTTTGATATGTGGCGCCAGTATTCTTTAAACCGAAAGACATAACTGTGTAGCAGTATGTGCCAATCGGTGTTTGGAATGATGTAGGCTTTTCGTCGTCAGGAGACATCTTGATTTGGTTGTACCCCGAGAAGCCATCCATGAATGACATACGTTCAAAACCGCAGGTATTGTCAATCATGATATCTGTGATAGGGAGGGGGAACTCATCTTTGGGGTATGCCTCGTTCAGATTACGGAAGTCGATGCAGATTCGAATCTTTCCATTCTTCTTGAGGACGGGTACTATATTGGCGACCCAATCGGGATGTTGCTCCTTACGAATGAAGCCGCTGGTTATCAGTTTGTTGACTTCGGCTTCGATCGCATCCATGATGCCTGGGCGGAAGCGTCGCTGTTGTTGCTTGACTGGCTTCGCATCTGGCCGAATGTTGAGTTTGTGAAGAGCAATGGTATTTAACCCTGGCATGTCTTCATAGCTCCAGGCAAACACATTAATGTATTCTCTGATAAGTTCTAGCAGCGACTCTCATTCTTCGTCTGGTAGGCTTTTACTGACGAAAATTGGTTTTGGAGAAGATTCGCTGCCGAGATCCACTTGTATGACCTCATCTTCGGTAGGAGTTTCTGTCTGTTCGAACCGCTTTTCCTATTGTGCGTCCAATTGTTGGGCCTACGGCTCTAGCTCGAGGATTTCGGAGACGTCTTCGTCTTCTTCGTAAGCGTCGGCGAATGCCATGTTGACTGACAAGACTTGTCTGAACTCGTCTCCGATGCTAGTATCCGAGTCAGAAGTTGGTGACCCGGTTGAATGTGACTGCTAGTCGCATTCTTCATCTGAACTCTCGGGGGTGGTAGTAGGCATTACATCCGCATCGAGTTTTGCTATAGTAGTCTCGTGGTTTGCCTGCCGGGACTGATGGCTTCAAAGGTAATCGTCGTCCAGTGCCGTTGGCGTCGTCTCCAGATCATACCCCTGTTTCTGGATGAGATATTTGAATTGGGGGCTATAAAGATATAGAGGCAATCTTCCGGTATCTGACCCGAGGTCGGCTTCCTCTATGGTGAAGGGATGCGGGTCGTCCTTCCGGCCGAAGATGATTGGATGGTCCCCTCCCTCGATTATTCGGTAAGCATTTTCTGCTGGAGTAAGCTGGATTGCGGTGTACATATTTGTCACCTGTGTGTGTAGGTGAGTGCCTATACCGTGTTCCATAGCATACATTGTACATAGCTTATTGAGCTCGGTGTAGTTCAAAGATAACCCTTTATTGATGAAGTAAGGTATCTTTTCTAAGGGGATTACATCATCAGCAGAGGGGACATTAGTATGGGTAGCCACATACTTGGCTAGCTCCGGTTCCTCTTCGGCTACCTCCTGTGTAAACGAAGACTGAGAGGACGACCTGGGAAGCTTGATTGTCAGTGGTTCAGTTGATGGAGAAGAGCGTGAGTCGTTGGCAGACTAGCGACCCATAATTTGGCATTTGATGTGGAGCGAGGAGTGGTCGGTTCGCTAGAAGTGTCAGACCTCGCATCGGGGTGACGACCCTTCTTGGGAAGGCGTATCGTCAGTGGCCTATCGGAGGGATTGAGCTTCTCCGTTTGGGGTTGACCGACTCTCGGCAGTCTGATTGTCAATGGCCACGTTGTGGGTCTCGGCACTTGGACGGACCTTGGCAGCCGGATTATCATCTGCTCTTCCTGCGCCGAGAGGCTGATCGCGTCCTTCCGTAGAGTAGCAGTAAGGGGCACGGACTTGCCCGGTTTGCGAGCTTGGAGGTGGATCGTCAGAGGTCCTTCTGATCCCGTGGCCGTTTCGGTACCAGCTTGTTTATTTCCTTCATCAAGGTGCCTCTTCGACTTTTCGTATAGGCAGGAGTCCGAGTAGTAAGATTTGACCCCTTTGAAGGGATCGATGTCAGCAAATTCTGTCTTCACGAAGCCATGTTCGACATATTTGAAGCACTGGTGTAGCGTGGAAGGCACGATCATATAATCGTGTATCCATGGGTGCCCCAAGAGGATGTTGTAAGAAGTGTCTGCATCTATGACGTAGCAGGTGACTTTGGATTGGAGATCGCCAATCTGACACTTCAGACGAATCTTTCCAATAGGGTAGCTCCTGCCCGAATTGAAACCGCTGATGGCGGTGCTTGTAGGTGTCAGACGATGCATTGGGATGCAGAGATGATGTAGCAGACCCTTAGGGATGATGCTTATGGAAGAGCCAGGATCAATGTGCATCCGATCCACCTTTACGTCGCCGATGTATCCCGTATAGTATAGCGGGCGATCATGTAGGTTGGTTTTGATGAGCATGTCCTGCGGAGTGAAGACGATGTTGGGCATTGCTCCCGTGCAGGTACTGTCTTGGTAATCAACGGGTGAGTCCTCCCCGGTGAGGTTGGATTGAGCTAGATAGGCATCGACATCTTGGAGTGCTTCGCTCGCAATACGAACGTCCTTGGAGAGCCTTAGGAGTTCGTACAGTGACAACTTGGCCGGTATGTTAGCCAATTGTGCTAAGATGTCAAAGTTGTAGGGCCTCTCTAGCCCTTGGGCTGCGTCTTTTCGGATAGATTTGTCGAAGCGAGTCTTCCTCGGCTTAGGCTTGTCGGTCGTCGAAGGCTGAGCCGGTCCCGGAGCATCAGTTGTGGTGGGTTGATGATTTCAGCTGGATTGTCAACCACAGGTTGGGATTGCGCTCCGGACCGCGTGACGACGGCTGTAGCTTCCTCGTTGTCTGCCGAGATTGTATGGCAGGTCCTGACTTTTCTACTTTTCTTTTTGCTGGTGGAAGATGGTGTGGGCCGAGTCACTTCTGACACCAAGTCTGGATGGATCCACATGACCTCCCCTCATGATGTGGTGAGGGGTACTAGACCGGCAGCCTGATCTCGGGTTGGTAGAAGATTGGTAATCTCTATTGTCGCCAGAGGGATAGGGACCCCCGTCTTGAGTTTCCGTCGAAGGGAAGCTGCCGAATTGTACGGACACCATATTGGCTGCCACGGTTACCTCTTCGAAATCGATGGCTAGAGCGTTCGAATCGATGAGGTTTTGGATGTACCATTTCAGTTGGTAACAATCATGTGTAGCATGATGGACATAGCGATGATAATGGTAGTACTTTGGATTCTCCATCTCTGCCGGCCGCGATTCCCGTCTTGGCGGAGGAAGATGAATTCTGTCTCCTAGTATGAGCATGTCCAAGATAGGCTTGACGTGACCATCTTCGAAGGAGTAAGTGATTTGCGGCCATTGTTTGTCTGCTGGCTTCGGCTTAGGTTTTTGTGCTGTATCGTCCACCATAGCCTGCTTTCCTTTGTTGTCCAGATTGTTGGAGGGGCTACCCACATTATCGTTGTTGGGACGCTTGCCCTTGTTTTCTCCTTCCGAGATGTGCAATCCCAGTTGGCGAGCCTTCTTTAGTCGTTCTTCGGTGCTTGGGCGCTGATGATGAACGCCTTCCAATCTTTGAATTGACTTTCGTCCATCCAGAGACTGATCGTTGGAAGCAGTCTCTTTTGGCAAATTTCAATTAAAGAGGAATTTGGATTTCCGGAGGGCAGCTTCATGGAGGTCTGGCAGAACCGCTCAATATAGTTTCTCGTCAGCTCCTTCTTCCCTTGGATGACGTCCATGAGGATGGACATGGTGACGTCCTGCCCTACCTCGTAGAATCTCTCCAAGAACATGCGCTTGAAGCCGGCGAAGGAGTGGATGCAGTTGTCTGGCAGATTGCGATACCAGTCGAAAGCGACTCCTTCCAATGCCCCAATGAATAATCGCGTGAGGATAGCATCATCATGGGGCAGATGGTCAGTGGTGACCTCGAAGTAAGTGATGTACCGACTTGCTGAGGTCTTGCCATCATACGGGTTGATATTGAACGGCTTATATCTTGGTGGGAACGGAACATCCATCCATTCAGCTGGGTATGGTTGCCTATTCTGAGGTCTTGAGCATTTTCTAGGGCATGGAACATGGCTCGGAGCTCCTGAACCTCTCTTCTTACTTCTCGGGCCTCATCTGTCGTGGCATGGGCTGTTACTTCGGGAGGATTATTGCCCGGGTTTGGTGCCGCTGAGTTCGAGTCCGCATTGACCGCGGGGCCCGTGCTTGTTTGGCCAGGCGTTCCTCCTTGCAGAGTTGGAAGGGCCGCTTTAATCTCGTCTACAGACTTGACCAAAGCAAGTAATATGGCTTCGAGATTGTCGATGCGCTGGCGATCACTAGAACCACCTTGATTGCTGTCCGTTATGAACACCGTCCTTACATGAGGAGTGCTGGAAGGAACGGTGGAGGATGTGCCCTCCGAGTCGTACCCATGCACCGAGAAGTCATCGGGGTAGGTGGGAATGTTCTCTTCGGGCTCGGACTCGGAGGAAACGGTATCCCCAGCCTCAGAGCTTGCTTCGTCTTGAGAGTCACGGATGTCCTCGGGGACAGCGTTTGTTGTACCTGATGGGAGAGTTGTTTGTCCGGGCTCGGCTCCTTGAAACATCGGATTGTTGCGAATGTTCGGAGGAGTGCTACCCCCAGTTCCCACGACCCCCAGTGATGTGGATGATGAATTTCCTATTACGACAGATTTCGTCTTTGAACGGGTGTGTTAGAATACTCCGGTGGAGGACAACCGTTTAGACGACAGTTTTTTAGCTGTAGTGGTTGATATCTTGGGACTGGAGATGCTTGTCTTCTTCCCTCTCCCCTCGGTGGGGACTTTCTGAGTGGAATTGCAGGAGACAACAGGAGGTGCCTCGTCCTCTGAGCTCGGATGCTGTAGTCTTTGGAAGACTGATGGCCGATTTTTCGTCGCTGCCGCTTTGTTGCAACAGCAGTTGACGATGATTTGGGTGTAGTGACGTCCAAGCGAGGACTCTTTGCACACCAAAACTCCTCCTCTTTCTTTGCGTTTGTGGAGGATTGCCTCACGCAGGTCAGAGGAACCACTTTATCCTTTTGCCGCCGGGGACTGGACTCGAGCGGTTCTATACAACTTTCCATCAGAGGCCCGTGCGATAGTCAACGGGATGCCCCGATA